>VDFB02346724.1:0-51596 GCA_007258455.2 Sequoia sempervirens
ATTTAGAGCATGAGGATGGTTGGAGGATTAAGGGGTGGAGACAATTATCCCCTAAGGATGTTCAAGATCTAGAGCGGGTCACTGCTGATGATATGGAGGAATAAGTTGTTGGTGGCCATTTGGATGGTGGTTTTGTTTTTTTGGATGTTCAAGGTTTTCCTTTGTGGGAGCTTATGGGTTCCCTTATCCTTATGTATTATTTTTCATTGATTAATCAGGGAAAAGGGCCCTGACCCGAGCAATTAGTACATCATGATAAGAACAACAGGTGGTAAGAAACAACAAAAACAGGAAGCCCACCAAACTCCCCCCCACAACAAAATGCTTAACCAATTCCCATACGATCAAACATAACAGTTCTATCATACAAATAAAAAAACCTTAATCTAGCATTAGTATAATCCTTCCTAATCCATCTACAATACTTATAAACATCTATCATAATGTTCCTACTTAAGATATTAACAACATTAAAGATATTTAAGTTTTGGCACCCATGGCCATAGCCAGTAGCAACAGTCCTATAAAACATAGTAGAGATAATCATAAAAAAAAAGAGAAATGTTGCAAAACAAAGCATCCAAGCTATGGATCCTTGATCATCCTCCATGCTTTCATCAGGTCTTCAATAATGTTGTTCACTATTGCCTTCAGCTCCATCTTGCTAGCCAAGTCTTCACCATCATCCCCTGCTTTTTTCTTTTGCTGCTTTTTGATTTTTCCCATGCTGGAAACAATCACCATAACAACCTTCTTCATAACAGCATCGACCACCATACACACATTTTGAACCGTTTCTTCCAAGATTTGAATTCTATTTTCATCTCCTTTATCTTGCATCCCTTGCTCTAGGCCCTTTAGTCTTTCCTCAAGAATTCCATTCACTGGATTTTCAAGGGCATGAATTTTACTGTCCCCTGCCTTCTCATTTATCCTCTTTTCCAGAATCTGTATTCTCTCCTCAAGTCTTTTGATCTTTCCATTCCCATCATCCTCAACCTTTTCTTCCTCTTTATTGGCATTTTCGTCCCTCACTTGATTATCCATAACATTTACTTCCTCCTCCTCCCAAGCCACCTCATGCTGCAACTCCTCTTTTTCCTCATCACCATTACCATCTTCACTTTCCTCATCTGAATACTCCTCTTCAGCCAAGTCTCCTCCCAGACTGTTAGGAATTTCTTTAGTTGAGGAATCATTTTCCTCTTCTTTCTTTTCAACACTCTCTGGTGGGCTTTGGGTACTTTTTTCTTCAAGGCTCTGTGTGTTTTTCTTACTCTCCTATCCTTTTGATGCCGCCATAGCCAATATTTTTGACCTTGTTCCACCAAGGTTTAAGCCTTCCATCTCATTTTCATTAGGGATAGTAATTGTGTCCACCTCTTCCCCAAGTTCACGCAAAATCAATCTCCTCCTTTTTTGAGTCCCCATCTCCATTGACGTATCATTTCTTTTCTTTGGCATAGTAAATCCTTCCACATAATTTGGGGTTTCTTACTAGGTTTCTCAGGGCTTTGGGATTTCTTGCTATATTTTTTAGGCATAGGGAGGGGACGGTCTACAAGAAGCTCAATTTTCACCGAGCTCTGGGGTTTTGGGTCTTCAATCATCCTAAGGACAAGATTTTTTTGAGGGGTTTTGGACAACAAAAATTTGCAAATGGCTCTTATGAGGTCCTAGTGTAAAGGTGGATTGGCTCCATGAGTAAGACTCCGGCTAAGAGAGGAAAACAAGAAAAAAGACAATTATTTTTTCCTGATGTCTAATGTGGTTGAGGATGGGAAAGTGGTATCCATGGACAGATTGGTTGCGACCTTCGAGAGTAAAATAATTCATTACAATAAAGCACACATTATGATATGGAGGTGGAAACTTAACTCTAGAGTATCCATTTTGAAATCTTTCTGGTTTTTCCTTTCCTTCAAAAAACTTCACAAAATAGTCCTGATACTTACCATTGCTAACCTTTGCAACCTTCGTTCCTTCGTAAGCCAAACCTGTCACTTCTGCAATCAGCTTCGCATCCACCTTGAACTGAAGCCCACCCAGGTTTACTTTTCCATCTCTCCAAGCATTTTCAAATTTGTAGTTGAGTCTTTCATTATAGCTCTCGATTGCAGCGAAATACGAAGTGAAACCCACTTGTTCAAAAAGACCCCAGAGCTCCTCATTGTTGCAAAGTGAGTTGAATTTGTGAGGTTTGGTACACTTCCTAGGACCTCCCATATTGCTATTTGAACTATGGCCAATTTTTGGAACAAGAAGGAAATCACTTTTGTTACCTTCGACATCCAAAACACTTGCAATCAAAAGCTCCGCACTCTCAGTTCTAATGGTAACTCTGTGAAAATTCATTATTACCATTGGAAGCTCCGCCTCCTTTTCTTGCAATGATAGAATTTTTTTTATTCCATATTTTTTTCTATTATCGACGCAACTCCATCTGTCACATCAAAGATCGATCCTTAGATTATACCACATGCTATTATTTCCAAAAAAAAATTCTTGTCTTAGTACAAAAACCTCATGTCCGGTTGTCCTTTCCCACGATTACAATTCCTTTTATCGAGATTTAGCAATCCCTTTAAAACATGCCTTTGACGCTGACCAATTGGCTTGCCAACATGCATCCATGAGGTCCACGTCCTCCACTACCTTCTCCTCCCACCACTCATATTAATAATTAAGAAACCCCTCATAGTCATTTGTTTAATTATTTTTCACCCAGTATGTCCTTCGCTAGGACTTCCTTAATTTGATTAGGAAAATTAATAAAGTCCCAATTTATTAAAGTTTCTTGGTTAACACCAAGGTTGTCCATTGCATCCGCCACCCTATTTCTTTCCCTTAATGTGTGACAAATTTTAACACATTGAATCTCTTGCAATATGCTTTTACAATCTTCCAACAAATCTCTAATTTCCCAAGGAATATTCACCCTGTTGTTGAGATAGTCTATTATTAGCTTTGAGTCCCCTTCAACAATTACCTTGTTGTATCCCCTCTCTCTGAGAAGTCTAGCACCAATCCAAACAACATATACCTTAGAAAAGTTAATCGTAGCTTTTCCTAAGCCTTTGCTATAGCCAATTAGGAAGGCACCCTTATCATCTCTTATTACTCCACCAGTTGCAGCCCATCTAGGATTCCCCTTCGAGCAACCATCAAAGTTGCATTTCACCCATCCTAGATCCGAGGGGATCCAAACATTGCTCCTTCTTATAAGTTTTTTTTTCCAGTTAACATTAATTAAATTATGGGAGAGTTCCCATTGTTGTTTTATGCTGAGCTCATGCTAAGTTGGTTGTTTTGTATCCTGCTTGTACTTGCAACTTTCCATATTTTCCTGAATTTGTGTTTTAACAATTAAACATACTCCTTGATAGTTCTTGCAGTCTCCCTAAACACTCTATTATTCCTCTCTTTCCATAGACCCCAAACCAAAAACAAGGGAATTTTTCCCCACAGATCTCTAATTATATATTGGGAAAAAGGGAAAAATCTCCATCCCTCCACAAACATTTGAACATTGACAGGGAAAACCCACTCCACCTTCAAAGCATTAAGAAAAAAACCCCAGACTTCTTGGGCATAAGAACACTGAAAAAATAAATGCATGATGGTTCCCTCCTCTTCATTACAAAGGCTACATCTATTTACAAGATACCAACCTCTTATCTTTAGGTTGTTTATAGTGAGGATCTTGTCATGTATAACCATCCACCAGAAGCAGTTAATTTTCAGGATTAGGTTCTTCTTCCAGGCCTTAAGCCAGTCAAAAGAACCCAAGACCATAGTTTGCCGCATCATTGAGTCATAAGTTGATTTAACCGAGAACCTACCATTGTCGTTTTTTGTCTAGATCCATTCATCCTTTCTATTTATTGAAAAGAGGTCAGAGTTTCCAATTTGTTTCATAAGCAGATCAAGAACAACATCCCAATTCTATTGTCTACTTCCCCTGAGAACAACATTGCTTAGAAAGTCCTTGAATCTTTTCCACCTGGGTCTCCATCCCTCCCACACTAGATAATTAGAAACTTTTTTCCCAATTTCCCTTTTTAGTCTTATTTTGATTTGTTGGAGATCACTAAAGGCTGATAGAGGGGTCAGTGTGGACCAGGGGTCATCCCAAAAATCAATGTTGAGTCCATTACCAATTCTTATTTTAGCACCTCTAATCAACACTTCTCAAGTTTTAAGGAGATTATTCCAAAACACTGACCCATGCAGAAGCTCCTTCTTCCTTCGAAAACAACTAGCATCCTTATTATTAAGATACTTAGCTCTTAGGATAGTAGCCCAATCTTAGCTCCTTCTTCCAAGAGAAACCAACCCATTTTCACAACCAAATCCTTATTAAACAATTTTAATCTTTTGATGCCTAATCCACCTTCTTTCTTTGAAACACACACCTTCTCCCACTTGATGAGAGCCATTCTTTTCCTTTCCTCCACTCCTGACCATAAAAATATTATTTGAATTGTTTCAATTTTCTCAGCAATAAAGGCCGGTATATTAAACATTGAAAGATAATAGACATGAATATTCTGAAGGGAGGCCTTTAAAAGCTAAGTTTTTCCTGCCAAGCTCAACAATTTTCCTTTCCAGGTAGCCAATATTTTATGGACTTTCTCCACAATATAATTCCAAAAGTTTCTATTCGGCTTTCCAGGCTCTCAACAATTTTCCTTTCCAGGCAGCCAATATTTTCTGGACTTTCTCCACAATATAATTCCAGAAGTTTCTTTTCGGCTTTCAAGAGAAAAGAGGTAGACCAATGTAAGTAGTAGGTAGATCCACTTATTGACACCCCAAAATCCTTATCACTTTATCTTTCACAAGCTCGCTAGTATTGAAAAAATATTTTTTGCATTTTTGGTAATTTATACACTATCCTGAAAAATCCACATAGTTGTCCAGAATAGTTTTCCATTGTTTAGCTTCAACCACTGAAGCCTCCCCCATTATAATGGTATCATCAAAAAATTGTTGATGTGAGGTCGAGGGTAAGGAAGAAGCAACACAGAAACCCTTCAGGGACTTATTATTAAGTTGTTTCTGAATATTGTGGCCAAGAGCTTCTTCCACAATGACAAAAACATAAGGAGATAAGGGATCTCCCTGTTTCATCCCTCTACCAGTTGAGAAAAAACCATGGGAAATACCATTAACCAGGACCGAATACTTCGAGGTAGTAACACAGGATTTTATCAAATTGAGGAATTTACCTTTAAAGCCAAATTTTTCCAAAACAACAAATAAGAAATTCCAAGTAACCCTATCATAAGCTTTAGAGATGTCAAGTTTCAACACCATACTTGGATTTTTACTGTAATCCAAGAGTGTAGGATCTCACGAGTGTAGATTGTTGCATCTAGAATTTTTCTTCCCTGAATAAAACCTTTCTGATTGATAGCAATCATTTTTCCTAAGACCAACTTCATCCCATTGACAATAATTTTGGAACAAATATTATAAGTAGTGTTACATAGACTTATAGGTCTATAATAATTCATTGAAGTAGCTTCATTGGATTTAGGGACAAGGGCCAATAAGGTGGTATTCATCTGATTCAAGATTCTACCCAATCTAAAAAATATTTAACAACAATTAAGAGGTCCATAGACACAATCTCCTAGTAGACTTGGAAGAAGCTGGGAGGAAATCCATTAGGTCTCAGAGCTTTGAAGGCTCCAAAAGAGAAAACAAACTCCTTCACCTCTTCTAAAGTGACACACTTTGTTAATTCTTTCAGGTCTTCCTTCGTGATAACATTAGGTATAACTTGCAAGAATTCCCCCAAATCTAGATTGTCGACCCTTGAAGGCTCCAGGTAATTTGAAAAGAAGGAAACAACCTCATTTTCTATTTCTTCTTCCCTTTCAAGTTTAGTACCATTAGAAGTGGTGAGAGATCTGATCCTATTTCTCCCTCTATGCTTCATAGTAGATTGGTGGAAAAACTTAGTATTCCTATCTACTTCCTTAAGCCACTGAATCCTTGATTTTTGTTTCCAAAAGATTTCCTCCTTCTTACTTATTTTGTGCCATTGGGCTCGAAGCTCCCTTTCTATTATGTAGATCTCATCATTACAGTCTCTAACCTCCATTTTATCTTGAACTTCCTTAATTTTCAAATTTATATTCCTCTTAGTTGTAAAAATATTCCCAAAAGTGTATTTGTTCCATCCTTTAACCCTTTCCTTAATTATTTTTAACTTTTGCATTAACCTAAACATCGGGGTGCCATCACAAGGAAGGTTCCAACATTCTTCAATTAGAGATTTAAAGTCTGGGTGAAGGGACCACATGATTTCATACCTAAAGGGGTAAGGTTTTTTAATCACCCTATCATCCCATTCAAGAAGAAGAGCACCATGATTAGAACCCGTTCTAGGAAAGGCAATAAGAGAGACATGCTACAAAATATTCCAATTTGAGGAGATTAGGAAGCTATCCAGCTTCACTTGAATGAGTTGATTGCCTTGCCTTCTATTAGTCCAAGTAAAGTGGGATCCCATAAGAGGGATATCCATAAGACCTACTAAATCAATAAAGCTTGAAAGATCCATCATACTCTTTGAGAAGTCAATTAGACCTCTTTTTTTCTCAGAAGGGTACAACGAGGAATTAAAATCACCTCCAAGCATCCATAGTTCATCTTTGTTGTTCAACATAACTCCATCCAACATATTCCATAAGTCTAGCCTATCCAATCTTGAATTTGGGCCATATATATTCCCTATATTCCATTTAATGGAAGTATCTCCATCCTCCATACTAATCAAGAGACTATTTTTATTCTTGAATTTCAACTTACCACTAAACTGGGAAGAATTCCAACATGTAGCAATCCACCAAAGGCCCCTTCTGCATCACTGGCATCGAAACCAACAACAAGCCAAAGTCACTTTAGGGTTTTCTCAAAACTTTCCTTTTTCATTTTTGTTTCTTGGATCAAGAGAATATCAAGTTTCACATAAGCTAAGCACACTTTCAACACATGTTGTTTATATGGGCCATTAAGACCCCTTACATTCCAAGATAGGATCTTCATAGTTTCAAAGGGCTAAGGAGAAATATCAGGCTGATATTTCCCACGTTGGGAGGTCGACCTCCCATAATTCCTTTTCTATTTGTTCCCTACCAGTGAATCTAGGGTCCTCTGTTTCCCTGCTGCCACATCTTTTGTTGTTTCTTTGACTCTTGTTTCTTTTAATTGGGGTCTACCAACTTTACTATTTCCTCCTACATTTGGTTTTTTATTTTTTCGTGACTTAGTTTTTATCCATCCTTTATCATCCTTATTTTGTGACGTTTTCTCCTCCTCCAGAGTTGGTTCATGGTGGTACCGAGTTGGGGTCAAAAGCTGTTCTTTTTGGCTTATAATTTCCCCTTCCTCCTAGGCTTCATTTTACTGTTCTTTCTGAAACATTGGAGGTGAAATTCTTCCTTTATTTTCCTTTCTTTATCTGAATCCAAAATTTTCTCTGAAGATGGTGGGGTGGATGGTTCATTGGTGGCTTCTGAAAACAACCTTTCCATATTATCATTAGTAATATTTTCCATGTCTGGGTTAAAGGCTTTTTCTGTGATTAACAACTTTTTGTTGGGTGTTGAGATTTTTGATTTCCTTGGATTGTCCATCTAAGTCTTATTCTTCAACAGGTCATTCCCTTGTGTCTCAATTTGGGGAATCTTAGGCTCAAGAGGAGCTATTTTGCAAGCATCCTGAAGGTGCCCAAATTTATTGCATCTCTGACAGAAAACCGTGGCTCACTCATATTCTAGAGGTTGAACCCATTTACCAAACTTGGATTTTAAGGTCATTGAAGTGGGTAGGACTATATTAACCTCAATGTTAACACAAATTCTTGCAAAGATTAACCTTGTTTTAAGAAGAGTGAATTTGTCTATGGTAACCAAGGAACCAAAGGAATCAACTATTCCTTTAAAAACCTTCTAATGCTAGAACTCAAGTGGCAACCCAGGGAGCCTAACCCAGGTTGGAGCAACTTTCCCCAAATCAGCATAGGCGTCAAACCCTGGTTTCCACTTGCTTAAAGAAAAAATATTTTTAAAACCACTATCAAAAGCCCACGGTCCACCTATGAGGACCTTTAACATATCCTCAGGGATAACAAAGATAAACAAAAAGAGACCCTTGGGCATAGCGCTTATATAAATGTTGTCTTTGAGTTTCCAAGTGTCAGAAGCCCATTTTCGTACCTGGTCTATGTTGGGTCGTCTAGTGAATAATTTCCCCACCAAGGACAACTTCAACCCCTCCACAACGTCATTCAAAATATCATCTGGGACATCCACTTCGTCGCCCTCCACAATACAAAAAGTCGTCACGGATTTCTGAGGTGTCCTAGTCGAAGTTTGACCTCCAACAAGCTTGTCCACATAGGAAGCCTTTTGGGCATCTAGGCTAGGACAAGAATTTCCTTTAGAAGAAAAAACAAGGTTTTTCAAACCCCAAGACAATAGAATATGCTTAGAGCACAGGGTGGTCCTCCCACACGGAGAGGCAACATTATTCTGGGAAACAACAAGCAGCTTTGGTTGGGGAGCCTCCATGGGGCCCCCTTTAGGCTGATTCATTGAGTAGCAGAGTTGTAGAAATTAAAAATTCAGAGCGCGCGCGCAGAGCTTAGTGATCCTTATGTATTGTTAATTTCTTGATTTTAATAAATTTTTTACCCCTTTTCATTTAAACATTACCTTTAATTATTTGTTAAGTTAGGAGGATGCAATTTTCAAATGTTTATATAATTACATTTATTTCAAAAGAGATAATTTAATATTTATTTTAAATAACTAGTATTGCCTTAGTTTATTTATTTTTAGAAAAGTAAATTAGTGTTAAAGAAATTAGCATGAGTTAAATCTATTTTTTAGTATTAATTTTTAAATAATTAGTTTAATTAGTTTTTAGTGAAGTAATTATATTTTCTTTAAGTTAATATGCAAATCAATTTATTTACAACTAGTTGAATTTATTTTCAAAAATTAGTATTTAGTTTAACAATTAGAAATTTAAATTATTTTATTATTAAAATTTATATTGCAATAGTAACTACCATTTAAGAATTTAGAAATAAGATAAATCAAATTAATAATTAGTTTTAGTATCATTTTTAAAACGATAATAGTTTGTGAAATTAGTTTTTACATAATTAGAAGGTAATAGTGTGGGATAAGTATATTGTAGACCAACTAAAAAAAGTAATTTTAAAAATAATTAGTATTAAAGAAAATTAAAGTTAGTCAAATTTAAAATGTATAAATAATATGCAAAGTCTTTTTAGAGCTAAATAAGAATAGTTGAATTTATTAATAAAATTAAATTTAATTCTCAAGCCTTACAAATTAGTTTAATCTTTATTGATTGAAAGTAACTAGTAATTAATCACTAACTTGAATTAGATTAATTTATTTTTTTCCAAGTAATTTTTCATTAAGTAATTAGAATTAAATCAATTTATTTTTTCCAAGTAATATGTCATTAAGTAATTAGAATTAAATCAAGTTATTTTCAAGAGCAAGTTGAAATAGTATAGTTTGAAATAACTAATAATAGATAAATTTATTAAATTTCATGCAAAAGTATAATTTTTAAATAATTTTTTTTTTAAACAAAAGTGGCAAGCCACTGTAATATATTAATATATATATAAATAATTTATACATAATCCTGGTTCAGAGGGCATACTAGTAGGAAAGAACTAGGAAGAAAACCTTCAGTTATAGCTCAAATCGTTACAAAATATATAGCCCAAATCATTTTAAAAGATTACAAAATTGTCCCATGGAATATTTCAAATTCATTCCAAAGTGGGGACCCATGATATATTTTTCAAAGAAATTAATTAGATACAGTGCCACCAACCTAGACTTTACCCAACTGAAATACCCGATACACAATTGATTCAATAATGAGGCATAATTTTCATGTATACGCACATTAAGCCTTTGCAAAATTGAAATAACTGTGTCAAAAATAATTTTAAGAAGAATTCAAAATTTATCAACTTGGCAAAAGACGTGAGCTGGCATTATTCCTCCATACGCTCTGCACAGATTGAGTTTTCAGCTTGCTCTTCGACTAGACCATCCTACATTGCAACATGACCAAGGAGAGGTAGATCTTTAGCAAAGAAGTCATACCCAACAAATGGATTCGACTCCTTTTCTATTTGGCCCACATTCTCTAGACAAGCCCTTGCAATTAAACCCTAGTTTGAAGCTTTTGAGCTTTCTGCTAGTGGTTGCCCATGAATTTCTCCTGAGGCTTGAACATCGGGTTCATGATAGATTTTTTCCTTTGTTCCAGTAAGAGAATTAAAAGGAAGATGTTGCACATGATCACAAAGATGAGACACAACATAAAACTTTTCTTTGATATCAATGTCCATGGACACACAAATCCTTTTGTAGTGTTTCTTTAAAGATCTTAAAAGCAACTAATCATTTACAAATTGAAGAACCAGTCTGATGGCTTCAAAGATTTCTTCAAACCCTAATCTCAATTTAATATATTCACGAGGAAACAAACCTCCAATATATCCCTCTCCATTAAATAAGTTATAGTCTTGTACCACCATTAGCAAAGGATTTTTGTCAAGAAATTGGGGATTCACAATTTTTTCTACAATTATCTCTAATTCCTTCAAAGATCGAAGAAAATCCATGATGTTGGATAAGAACACAGATAAAACCTGGGATGGAAATATTAATCGGCAGGCTCTTGGACTAGTGACCTCCATGCCAAGCACTAACCTTACCAAATCCTTAGCCCTCAAAAAATCTACTTTAAATATTAGGCTGAGATCCCCTTGAGAAAGGCTATTCTCAAACGACCATTCCCAAGGCTGAACAGGGCATTTGATTTTGAAGTTCCATGGGCAGAGAGCCATGTCACCTATAAGTAACACAACAAAGGCCCAATATGAAACACACTAGCAGACGATGCTTCCAGAAAAAAGATTTGAAACTACATGAATAAAAATAAAACTTAAAATTCACTTTTAAACCCCAACGAAATCAATGATAATGATGCACATTTTTCAGAAGGCATAATGGAAGCTGAAGCAAGTATGGATGATTTATTGAAACAAATCTTTTGTAATATGCCGAATCGTGTGAATTCGATTCAATATTTTTCAAGAGATTAAATGTGAAGTACTTCCACACATTTGCAAGTACCATGAAGCTCACCGTCATGGGAAGCTCCATCACTTGCTAGAGAGGTGGCAAAAATAGAAAAGGCAGTGTTTTCCAATGTAATATATGACCTGTCCCATCACCCATTCAAAAGTATTTCACATTTCCCACTTCAAGCATATTACGATACCTTGGAGGTACCAATGAGGGCAACACAAATGCCTCTAGGTGAGAGGCATAATCATTACCTTTCAAAGGAATGGAATATGTTGGCCCAGGTCGTAAATATTACATGGCAATGCCAATTTTAATATCAAACCAAGTTATTTAAGTTTCCCTTTCCTATTTAGCATGATATTTGATTTCCTTTCCATACTTGACAATATGAAATCATTTCATTTAAGTTAAGATATTGTCCCTTTCTTGAGATGAAGGACATCCTGATCAACAAGCTGTACTATATCAAGAAAATCTGCAAGTAGAGAGAGATCAACTAAAATATATATTTCCTACTTTGAGCTACCCAAATTAGCTAGATAGTTTGCTAGATTGCTTCCTTCTCTGTAAGTATGTGTAATCATATAATTTTGAAACTTTTCTAGAAGATCCCATACTCTTTGAAGAATGTATTAAAGGCCCCAATTTTGTATTTTCTTTTCTTTACAAGCATTGACTATTAGTAGGGAATCTCCTTCAATATGGAGGTTCTCAATACCCATCTCCAAAGCCATTTCCATCCCTATTAACAAAGCTTTTGATTCAACTAGATTGTTAGACCCTCTGTGAAGATATTTTGAACATAATGCTAACACCTTACCCTATGAATCATGCATGCAAATACTTGCCCCTGATTCCCCCAGATTTCCTTTCGAGGCGCCATCAAAGTTTAACTTTATAAAACCATCTTGGGGGGCCTTCCATTTTACGTGTTTTCTATTACACTTCTCAGATTTTGTTTGCAATAGGCTGCTTCAGAAAGGTAGTTTTACATACTTCCAATTCTGCAGAATATTATTATCCCAGTTAGTAAAGGAAGAGCTTATGTCTTTGATTTCTTGGACACTTGCATTTACTACCTCAGAGACTGTATTCTCAATTTTACCATTCACAACATCATTTGAAGAGGATACTTTTTTGAAAATTTGCAAGTTTTTTTCCCACCAAAGGTTCCAAATTACTAGAGTTGGCACAACTCTCCATAACTCTCCATAATTTTTAAATAATTAGTATTAAAAGTAGTTAGGAATAGATAAAATTATTTCAAAAGTAGATATAATAGGAATTTCGTAATGCGTTAAAAGTAATTTTCAACTATTAATTTATACAATTAGTAATAGGTGTAATTATTATTAATTTATTTTCAAAGGTAATTAAATTTTAGATCAATTTACTAGCTTTTAAAATCAATTAGTAATTAGTTTATATATTACAAAGGTAGATTTCACCAAATATAGTTTAAGAGAAGTTTTCAAAGATCGTAGGAATGGCTAATCCACTCCCAAGTAATCACATAGAATAGTTAGGTTAGACTTGTTTTACAAAAAAATAATCTTCAAGACATTAGTATGGTAGAATTTATTAGTTAGGTTTATCATGCAAATACAATTAGTTTGAAAATTTATTTTAATTAGATTTAAATGAATCAAATGTGTATTAACTAATTAAAATAGAGAACCTAAATCATATTGATGTTCAATCAATAAAACTAAAATGATTTCTTGATCCAAAATAAACAATAAATATATTTACTGATAATCCTAAGAAATTGAAATAAACCAAAGTACATAAACTTCAAAGAAAATAAATTAATAACTCTTTGCATTAAACTTCCAACTTAAGAATTATCATAAAATTACCAACTTAAGAATTATCATAAAATTATATAAAATTTTATTACCTTAGTCATCTCTTATTTCCAATTAACTAGTGAACTTTGGTATGAAAATTGAAAGAATTAAAAAAAAATTAGTTGTTTTAGGTTTAGATTTCTTACTTTACTAATAAAAAAGAGTTTAGAAAACCTATCTTTGTTATAAAAAAATTAATATTTCCTCTTGGTTAAAATTTCTTAGTGTATTAGTTTCTATTTGAATTAGATAAATTCATTTTCCTATAGGAAAATAAATAAAGTTGCATTTAAGTCAAGGAAAAGGAATTGGTTGATTTTATTAGTTATATTCTAAAAAAGAACTTAGCATTTATTTTCAAAAGTAAATAAGTAGATTAATGTATTGGCTATTATTTTAAGACATGAAGTAGATAAATGTTATTTACAAGTATTTAGCCTTTATTTCATTTAAAAGTATTTAGCATTCAATTATTAAGTAGATAAGTTTATTTTATAAGAGAATCTAATAATTAGTATTAGTTTACTTGTTTACTTTCAAGGTAACTTGGTATTAGCAATTAGTATTAGCTGAATTTTATCTTATGAAAATAATTAGTTCTATTTTGAAGAAATTAGTACTATTGTATTTTTATTTTTTAGTTAGAAAACTTTAAACAAGGGATCGAAACCAAAACTAGCGATGTTTGGTATCAACGGTACCTCTGACTCACGTTTACGGATAATGTTGTCGCACTTGAGCTATTGCATTTATAGCCTAACAAAGCTGTAGTAATGGTGTATGTGGCACCATCCCTTTAAATCGTCGAGGAGAAATAAGGGACGTCTTGGTAATAAAATTCAAGAGATGGGTAATCTCTCTTGGATCGATAATCTAATGAACCCAAATCCGCTAGTTCAAACTTAATAAACCTTCTTATAAGATTTGGTAGAATTTTATTTATTCATTCATGTTATTTATATTTTATTGGATATTTAATCATGGAACATGGAAATTTAGTTCAACAGTTTCAAGGGCGACGTTATTTTAGGACTAGGAATTAGTTGTTTTTAGGAAACAAATAATAGTCATGGTGACTATTTACTTATAATTCATTGCTTCCCTTTGTGGGTAGCAATCATAGAGGAATTTTCTGAGGAAAAGGGGCCCTAGAAAAGGCTACATACCCACATAAAAATTCATATCAAACTTAGAGTAGAAAATGGAAGTACATATTTTACGCCTTGATCCCGTTTGAAAGTAGGGTATGTAGGAAATTTGGGAAACGAAGGATGCTCCTAGTACTTAGGCATTCGAGGATGGGGTTTAGGGTATGTCTAAGAAAGATAATGCTAACTCAATTAATTATATAACATTTATTCAATAAAATAAATTATTAGTTCAAGGGAAGGGAAGAATACCCTAATCTAATATTAAGATAAAATATACTCCTTGTATACTCAAATGGAATGCTTGATTTCCTCGAGAGGCTTAGGTCAAAATTATGAGGTGGGATTCAAGTCCTTATGTTATTATTTTTGTATACTCCCAACGATAGACCTTGGTGCACTTTTGTTAGGAAGTGTAGTCCTTAGAGAGTAATTCATATGAATCTAAAGTCTTTGGCTAGATAATTTTACCTATCCTATTTTATGGATGGATGCCCATCTTGTTTGATGAATGGTTGTCTATCCTATTTGATGGATAGATGGATTCTAATTCTATTTGATGGATGGATGCCTATCCTTTTTGATTGATGGATGCCTATTTGATGGATGGATTCCTATCTTGTTTGATAGATAGATGAGTTCCCGAGTATACAAGTGATTAAACACTTAACAACTAAAGGAACATAATAATAAACACAAAAAAAAAGTTATTGATTTTGGGAATAATGGTTTGGTTATTTACAAGGGGGAGAGAAATTTAGCTAAAAAACCATATGAAGTAAGGGGGAGAGAATTCCTGTAAAAGAGAAAGTGTTGGGAAGTATAGATGCTTGTGTAAGGGGGATCAATGTGCACTGTTGTGTAGTAAATGAGTTGGTGATCAGAGTGGTTGTTATGTTTGTTGTTGAAGGTTTTTTCATTTGTTTCCATCAATGAAAAAGGGGGAGATTGTTGGAAGTTTGTGTTGTCATTGATGTCAATAGATATTTGTTATTGCATTGATGTCAACCTATGGAGATGCTTTGATTAGTTTCATTATGTTGTCATTAGTAGTCTCACTAATGTCAACCTTTAGTGTTGCTTTGATGAGCATATGTTTGTGAATGTTCAACCTCTTGTGTGGTTGAGATGATGAGAAAGTGTTGAAGATGCTGAGATAGTGTTTGTTGTGCTCAGTTTCCAAGTGCTTTTGAGAAAATATGAATAAAAGGGGAAACAATGTGATAAAGAGTGTTCAGTGTGGCAGAGTAGTGTTTAGTTTTCTACTCCACATTTCTTCATGGTTGAAGATCTTCTTGTGTGGTTCAAATATGTTGATTAGATGTGTTACATATAGAGTTTCATGTTTTGGATCGTTTAGCAGAAGAAGTTGTGTTCACCAGTGTCTAAACTCTAAAGCAATGTTGTCTGGGAGAAATGGTTTTTTCCTCATTTCTAAGTTATGGTTTCTAGTCTTGTATATTTGGGAGTGTTCTTATAGTGTTCATATCTATCCTCAATCTAAGTTGTTTGAGTTTTGGTGCTCCGCAAGGTTGGATTCATGAGTTACAGTGTGTGGAAGGTTAACTGGGTGTACATAATGAATACATCTTTTAGGTGTATGCTATTGTGAAGGATTTGCTGGATTTCAAAGTATTGATGGAATATTATAGATTGTGTTTAAGTGTTGTGTATGATTTGTGATTTGTCTTTGGATTTGAGGAAGTGTGTACTTAAATGTTTAATGGTGTTAGCATAGGTTTGGGCGACCTTGGGTGTTTACACTAATTGCGAATATGCTTTGGTGTTTGTGGAAGTGTGACATGGAATGTATGTATGGATTTAGGTCCAAGTTAAGGTGTGATGTGGTCTACCTTTATTCCTCTCCACCACATGAATTTTTTGGTGCTGACCTAATTTAAATTTGCACATTTGAGGTGCATTGCCAACCTTCTATATTGTTTTCAAGGTTGAGGATGGTATATATGTGTGATGATTTATTGGAGAAGTATGTGTATATGCAAGGATGTGCTAAGATGCAAATTTAATTAGATGTAGAGATCTAAAGTGTGAGCTTAATGCCTATGATTCCAATGTATTGAGAAAAAGGGTCTAAATTTGTAGAGTACCTGAAGTTTCTAATAGCAGTGAGCTAGAGGTTATTGATGGTGTAAAGTTGTAGTGGTGGATATTATTTGTTTCTCTAAGATGAATTTCTCATTGTAACAATCTTCTTTCTTCTTCTTTTGAATCTAGTAGTGATCCATTGGCAGTGAGCCCTACTTTCTTTTGGGCAGTGAGCCTATTGTATTTGGTGTTGCAATTAATTTATATTATGAGCTAATCCTCACCATGGTTTTTCCCTTCTTTGGTTTTCCATGTAAATATGGTGTTCTCATGTGTTTGGATGTGTTTACATTACTGTTTCTCATGTTTACATTTTGTTAATGCATGATAAGGGTTTAATGGTTGTTAAGGGTTTAAGAGCTAATGCAGATTTGAATGTTAATGAGGGTTTTATGTTTTAATGTACAATTAATTCACCGACCTCTCAGTTGTCTTGTGTATTCAACATTCCACTCAATGATAGCCTTTACTTTCTTTGGGTACATCTTAAAATCCTTAGTTGAGACTACAAATCCCAAATATATCAAATCCTTTACAAAACCAAATTTCTTCAGGTTAATCAATAATTTATCTTCCCTCAACTTCTAAAAAACTTTATGGATATGCAACATGTGCTCCTCCAATGTCTTACTGCAAAATTTAATATCATCCAAATAAACAATGATAAATTTACCTAAAATTTATTTTAATATATACCTCATTCATGAGTTGTGCACAAGTTTACTTAGTGCATTGGTTATCCCAAATGGCATGACCAACCACTCATACAATCCCTCCTTTGTTTTGAAGGATTTCTTCCACTCATCTCCCTCTTTGATTTGGATATAAGGATATCCACTCTTCAAGTCAATCTTTGTGAAGTATTCAACTCCACAAGCAATCCATAATGTGAACAATCTTTGATTACAACATTTACCTCCAACTTTGCACCTTGTGTAGAATAAACTCTTCCTTTAAACTAGTTCCTTTTCTTCATTCAAAAATTCTCTCCTAATGACCAGAGTCTCCCATCTTTCTACATCTTTAGAATTCTTAGATTCATCTTCCTCATCTACATACACAACTTGTGCATTACCTCCAAGTCTTTATTTGTCATTTCATGATTTTGTGAAAAATCATAGGCTTGATGTCCTTCTTCTCCACATTGGAAACAAGTTCCATTGAATCCTCCTCTCTCAGAGCCTGTCCATGTCTTCCTCTTCCTCTTTGTTCACCATTATTTTGGTCGTGAGAGATGAAAATTATCTCCTCTTTGGTTTTGACTCTGACCAACTTCTTCATTCTTTCTTTGATCTTCATTTTGTCCTCGATTGGATATTTTTCCAATCCTTCCACAATCACCTATTTCTCTTTTCTTTCTTTCAAATCTTCTATTTATATTATCTTCTACTTTCAAGGAAAATTCATAAGCATCTTCTATTGTGGTCATTTTGACCAAACTCAACTCTTCTTGAATAATTTTTTTTAACCCATTTATATTACGAGATACCTTCTTTTTAACATCTGAATGACATGTTCTAATAATGACCTTGTAGAAATATTTTGTGTACTCCTTGAAATACTTACTAGCTTGCTTCAAAACTTGCATCTTTTTCAGTAGATTGAACTAAATCAATAGGAATAAATTTTCTTGTTAATTTCTCCACCATTAGGTCCCATGTGATTTTGTCTTTACCTCTTCTATTTCTTTATAGTCATACTTCATTCCACCAAATGTCAGCATGAACTTTCAATTTGATCTTTGAAAATATAACCCTCTTAGGATCTTCTATCTCTTTGTACTCAATGTACTCTTCCATGTCATTGATCTTATCAATCAATTCTTATGGATTGATATTATGTAGAAACTTCAACCCATTCCCTTTTTCCAATCTTGGAGAGAGCCTTCAATATTTTGACTTGTTCAGGATCTCCTGGTTCATCTTGTTCTTCTTGAAACTATGTTTCTTCTTTTGCTTCATCTTCACTTTTATCTCCTCTTCTAATATCAATTCATCTATTATCTCCTTTTGAAGTGCTTGAACTTGTCTCTATAGGGCTCTAAAACCCTCTTCTAATAGAAAAATATTCCTTCAATCACCAAGGTTTCTTCATGGGGTCATTCTAATCAATTCTCTCACAAACCCACATTCACAAATCCTAGTGTAAACTACTCACGTTTGGAAATAGTTTTAACACACTCAAGAAATCTCGCTCTGATACCACTTGATCGAGGGAGAATCACCTTCAAACATAACCTTGTAAAATAAAAATAAAAATTAGGAACAACCTGCAACATTATTATATCTTTATGAAATTTTCTACAAACATGTAATCAAATGCAAAAAAAATTACCTAGTCACAAGACTGCTAATAGAAATGCAAATTGCAAATACATGTAGAAAGTCAAACATGCAATTTTATGGATGGAAACAATGGCCACTGAAAGCTCAACCTTCACTCTATGCTGAAAAAGTAAGCAATTCATCTATCTTCTCATCTAGAATGAATCTCTTCCCATTCATGACCACTTTATATGATTTTTCCACTTGTCAACAAACTGTGACTTCCATTTTGGCACTAAACAAATCTAGTTGTCCCTTTTCTTATCCTAAGGAAATTTCCAAATTTCATTCCAAATTTTGGGAGCCATAACTTTTCAACCGGGTGTTGGATTGACAAACTATTTACACTATTGGAAAGCTCTCAAAAAATAAAGGGTCACCAAAGGTCCCTTTAGAGGTGTAATACCCCTCTGTTTTTCTTTCTGGCTGGACAGTGTGTCCTTGTTTTCTTTGATGTGATTTTTGGTTATTGAGATACTTTATCATGTGTGTGTTATTTGATCGCTATTTATAGAGCGATAGTCTATTGGTGTGATGTGATGTATCTTATTTGATGCTTTATTTGACATGTTTCAATTGGTGAAATGATGATTAGTTATTGTAACATGTTACTGCATGAGATATTTGTTTATGATGAAACTGTCAGTTTATGATGAGTGCATTGGTGAAGGGGACGAGATCGCATCACTCGCTTGTGAGTGCCCTACGATTCTGTGATTTCCTCTTCACAATATGTTTTATCATATTATATATATGCATGTTCAATATACTCTTTGTTTGCAGGTTGCCAGGTACAAGACATCGACTCCACCTGGTTTCATAGGTTTGAGCGTGTCCATTGGCCAACGGTATTCGATTGGGAGATAATAGCTAGGTTTTTTGTGCCAAGTCATCACCCTAGTCATAGTGTGTCGCCGGGTTTTAGTCGGGTTAAGTTGCTTCTTTGTTGTTCATCTCTCCGTGATTTTATTTAATTTCAAGTTGGAAAAGGTAAATAAATGGCTTTACGTATTTAAGTTGCTTATTAAATTTATCTAGTTATGATGTTAGAAATATTATTGAATTTATTAATTAATTTAATTTAATTAATAAAATAATCTAATCTTGGATTAGATTTATTTTATTGATTAATTAAATTAATTGTGTGGAATTGAATTAAGTTATTCATTTTATAATTTTAAAAGTGTTAAATTCTTTGAAAAGAAAATTTTAAAAGTTTAAATGTTTTTTGAAAAGAAATTGTTAAAAGCTTTAAATTCATTTTGAAATAGAAATTTTATAATAAAGTAAATGATTTAAATCTATTTGAAATTTAAATTGTGTTTTAAAAGTATTAAAATGCAAATATCTTGTAAATGAATAAATTAAAAGAATTAAATTTATTTGAAAAGGAATTTTGTTTTTAAATTATTAAAAGTAAGATATTTTGTAAATGCATGAAAATATCTAGTGTTGAAAGATATTTATTTTATTTTGCAAAAATAAAATATCTGGGATATTTTAGAGGGCATTGACTTAATGTGGGGAAGATTTTCATTTTGAAAAGAATATATCGCTGCAAAAAGAATGGAGGTTTTGAAGGTTTGTTTTATGCATTTTTGGGATTTTGGGTGAGGATTTTGGAAGAGCTTTGGAAAAATCTTCTTGCAGGGAAGCTCAACTTTCTTCTTCAAACTCTCCTTCAAGCTTCAGATTACAGGTTCTCCTTGTTTATTGTTTTAGAAATTTGCATTTTCAATTTGAAAACTTGCTTGGAAATCTTTTTGAAAACCTTGTTTAAATCTTGAAGAAATTTAGATTGTTTGTTGAAAATCAAAACTTGCAACCGAAATTTTCAATTTCAACAATAGAAAATGGAATGAAACAAAATGAAATTTGAAAACCTCTATTTTGGAGTTGAAATGGTTCTTATCAAATTTGAAATTTAAACCAGAAATTGTGTTTGAGAAATTATTTTTTATTGTAAAATTTCTGTAGAAAAGTTGCACAATTTGACTATAAAATGGAGATTTTTGGTATATACATGCATACATATATATATATTGTTTATATATATATACATATATATATACATGTATTTTAATTATGCAAATTTTGGGTGTTTTAATTGGGAGGTTTTTTCCCCTGTTTTTTTTTTTAAAAAGAGAAAATTTCTATCAAATTTTGCAATTTGGAATTTACTGACTGTGAAAATATTTTTTAAAATAAAAATAGAAAAAAATAAAATAAAATAATTCAATAAATTTTTTTTGGGGAGCTGGGAGCAGGCCCACAACCATATGGTGGCTGGGTTGTGGAGACAATAAGCTGCCCCACAAATACTCTATGTAAGACCACCATGGTTTGACCGGACCCTGGAAGTGTTGGGTGGTTCTTTTAAAAACATTTTTTATTTATTTTTAAAATATAAATTTTTATATATAATATATAATATGTGATATATATTATATATATATTATTTATTATATATATATAATATATATTATGTATATATATATATATTTATGATTATTTATATATGTTTTTAATTTTTTTTTAATATAGGTATATATATATTATATATGTTATATATTATTTTAAATATATATTATATATATATACACATGTATATTTTATTTGTTTTTTAAATTGGCAAAAATTGGAAATATTTAATGCGTTAGAATTTAAATTGTTTTTGTTAATATAAATTTAAATATATATATATAGTTGTATATATGTTGAGTATATAATTATATATATATGTTTAATATATATATATATATATATATATATATTCATGGTTAAATATAATGATTTTAAGATTATTTTATTAAGTGCAAATATTGGTTTTATAATGATTTTATTGTAACACAATTGAATTTGATCATTATGAGTAATTAAGGAAACTGGATGATGTGCTTATGGTTAAATAAATGATTATTTAAATATGAGAAATGGGTGTTAAATTTATATAGAAACACATTCTTATTTAAATGAATATTTAATTAATGGAGATGCATGTTTATGTGTAAGTATCTATTTTATAAGGAAATGATTTTCAATGGGGAAATGGGATTTTTATATTTGAACATTATTGGGAAATCGAAGTAAATCTTTAGATTTAAATTTATAATTGCTTATCAAATGATCAAGTAATTAGTTATTAAGGGAATGATTTAAAGGGAAAGGGATATTCGTATTAAATGAAATGAAATGTTTAAGAGAGCGATTTTAATTTATAGTTCTTATTAGTTGCAAATGAATTTACGATGAGATTAGTTATTTTCATGAAATGTGTAATTGAGGAATTTAGAATATTGTGTTCATAGATAAATTATTGTTTTTATTTTAAAATAATATATTTAAAGGGACAAATATTGGATTTAAATATAAGATATTTAATAGCGAGATTAATTGATTTCAAAATGATTTATTTTGCAAAGGAGAAATAGTTATTTTAAAATGATATGTTTTAAATCGAAGAAGTAAACGTTTATTTTATTATTATTTAAAAGCAATTAGGGAATTAAATATTTGGTTTAAATTTCATCTTTTGTCTGAAAGAGACGTTATTAAATCAGTTTTATTAAGGCAATAAATTACTGAATGTTAATGAAGGAAGTGAATTTAGGAAATCCAAATATAGATTTAATTCCTGTTTGATCGCCCTTCTTGAATGTACACTTCTTTTGTTTTCACTTTGGGAAATTTGATTAGAAGGGTCGTTAAGTCTTCCAGAAGGGGTTTAACTTTTGGGGTTGTTGTATTATGTTAGTCAACCATTATATTGCCTTGGGTAGGGCGTATGGTTGTATCCTGTTGTTTTACCCGGTTTTCATGAACAGGGATGGTTTGTGCCTCCTTGGATTAGGAGGGGTTTATGTGGTTTGTGCCTCATGTGGATTAGGAGTGGTTTATGTGTTTCGTGCCTCCTTTGGAAGGAGTGGATTATGTGTTTTGTTGCCTCCAGTGTTTGGAGAGGGTTTTGACTTTTGTTGCCTCCAGTGTTTGGAGTGAGTTTTCTTTATATGTTCCTCCTAGAGTTGGAGTGATTGTTTATCTAGTTTGTATGCACTTTGACACCCTTGGTGATTGGTTTTGTTTGGTATGTTGTCAAGTAGAAGAGTGGATTTTGTTAGGCGCCAAAGCCCAAAGAGGTAAACTGGGTAACCTTCAAAGGTGGTTTAATCAAGTGATAACTAAAACAAAATACTTAGAAGTTAGGATAATATTTCACACTAATTAAGATAATTGAGCCTCACTCATGGATGCAAGTTCTCGTATAGGCTTGGGATGAGTGGGAAGGCCTGGAATGGCAAGGTCATCTATCTTGTCTTTACGAGAGGTATTTGATTCCGCATGAGTGAGTATGGGTGTTGGGATTCGGTTGAGGCCACTAGGATAACCCATAGTGGGGGCTGAAGCCTATGAAGATTCCCAGAGGATATCCCATGTTGAGCTATGTGATGACACTCTTTCTACGACAACAATTGGTATTTGGTTTTATGTGTATGGTCTTCTTATCATACTTGATCTGTTTTATTTTTGGAAGCAATGTGACTTATGTCAGTGATGTTAGAGTTGTACTTGTGTTATTTTTATGGTTGTTTGGTTCATGTGATTGGTTGTGTCAGTGTCAGTTAGCCTGTGTCTAGTGGTTGATGGTCTTGTATAGGATTCCTTGTTACTATCTCCTAGCACAGGGGGTGAGCCTTCGGGTATCACATGGTTGGGTGGAACGTGCACCTTAATCCATTGGGTCTTCTTGTTCGTGTGGACGCGATTTCCAGTTGGAGAGCTCGTGGAATCCTGATTCTTTTCATGCTTTATTCATTTCAGTTGATATTGTATTTTATTACCCCTCATTTGTTATCAGGTGGAATGGTGTAATATGTAATCATGCTTATTGGATTTACCTCATTCGGGGAATGAGAGTTGTAATCTTATTGTTAAAAGATTGTTATTTGAAATCATGTGGTATTTCTTATTCTTTGATGTAATTTATCATGTATGGAATGTATGTGTATTTAATTCGTTAAGTAATTAAATGCTATGGTTTCAATTCATGTTTCTTGTTTGGGTTTTTAAGTAATCTCAGTCTCGTAACCTTAGAGGTTGTTGGCAATGGGTAGTGAACTTGCATGTTATTTGTACTTAAACAAAAAAAAATAGTACGTTGGAGTAGTTAATTGCAACTTCCTCTAGGGTTGTGTGGTGGGGCATTACAAGAGGACTAGAATTTTGGCCAATTTTTGGGCCCATTAAAAACCTCTAAGTGCCTCAAAATTGACTTTGAATATTTTTAAATGGATTTTGAAGATAAAAATAATAATATCTCACAAATGAAAAATGGTATTGAAGTTATTTCTTTACCATTTTGGAGCTTTATGTAGGGTTTTGTGTCCATACATGCACAAATTCCAACTTATTAAATATAGTAACCCTATCGACTACCATTTTTAGCCCATATTGAAAATTTACACCAAACCTAACATAAATTAATTTTTTTTTTTTTTTTTGGTGATGTAAGATTTCTCTTACACCCTAGATGCTCTTGCATCATATTTGTAGGAGTTATAATAGGTCATAGACTATACCATTGATAAATTAGACATATTCTATAGAATATTTAACCTCTACACAAGCAGTTGCATCATCTTAGTGTATGCAAGTATTGTTTAGTCAGGTATTCCAATTAAAAATTATTTTCCATCTATTTTTGTCTGGTTACTATTTTCAAGGAGCCATTGGTTTTCAAACCTTAATCTTCTACTTGCATAGGGGGCTTAAATCCCTATGAGTGTTACTTGCAACCAAACAATGTGCAGGAAGCTACCACCTCAACTTAACAAACCCTTTGCCCAAGCATACAGTTTTTTTTCTAACTAAAGCACCCAAACCCACTAGCAGTGGTCACATGGGGGACCAATTCCTATATCCTAGGGGCCTAATCTACTTCCACATGCCCTCATAGGGAAGTTTTTTTCTTTTAGCCATAAATTTTGTCTAGAGTGTAAAATTTTAAAAAATGAAATATCATTGGAAAGTTAGTTCTAATAATTTCATAGTGGTACAAGTAATTTTTCCATTTGTTTGGAAGTGAGCAAAATTTCTTATTGAAGTGAAATCTTTATTTTTTGCCTTAGAGATCATAACTTCTTACCTAGATCTTTTATTTTTGCAATTATTGTGGCTTGGAAAGTCATTGAGGAGATTTATACAAACATCCATGCATTTTGGATGATTACTTAGACATCCTAACACTTGGGAAAGATTTGTTTTGATGAAATCACTTCATTTTAGTTGCATAATATGTATTGATCTATTATTTTATCATTTGAGGAGTGTATCACGGGTTATGCAACACATCCTTCTATAATCATTCTAAGGAAAAATATGAGTCTTAGAAGGAAGGCATCCTGACACATTGTAGGTGGCTCAATCTTTTGCTTCATCTTTATGAACTCATCACTAAGCGAATTAGAACATGGAAGAAATCAATTTGGGGTAAAAAAAAATGATTTGATTATATCAAAGGATTTATTAGTAAAATAATTCGTGCTATAATTTTTTGGGACACTTACTATCATATCTCAGAGATAAGGTGCCCATGCACACTTTAGACCAAATTTTTGGAGATCTATGGAGATCCTCATATCTCTCCATTCCTAGATTCAATCTTCCATTAGATTGTCTCATTCCACTTAATGATATAGAAAATATACTATTTGATGATTTTACATTAGAGGATATTGAATATGATGTAGCACTTGAGAATCTTGATGATATAAAGACATCTCGTATTGCTCTTACTCCTCTTATTGAGGTCACAAATCCATCACTTGATTCTACATTTGAATCTTGAGTTGCTACTTCGAGATCTTCTAGTGATTATTTACAATACCTATAATTCATAGTCTTTCATATTCATCTTTATGGGATGATTACTTGAAAAGTGTTTTAGAATTGTTTGTGGAGTCTCACATTTCATATTTGAGGGGTTATCTCTCCTCTTTGATGACAACCCCATTTCATAAGGGGGGAAGAAAGCATACATAAAGCAAAGAAAATATAAATCAAACTAATTTAATTCAAGCAAGATTAAGATCCCAAAACCCATTACGAAATCAAATAATGAAATCCTAAGATAACATGAATCGAATTCAAAATTTTAAAACATATACCATCCCATGTTGGAGTTGTGTTTGCATTGACGTTAGGATATCAGATTTCTTGATTCAATGCAAAGCCTCCATTGTTGGTGTTGCAAAAGCTTCAATGTGGGATGGTATATGTTTTAAAGTTTTGAATTCGATTTGTGTTATCTTAGGATTTCGTTATTTGATTACATAATTTTAGAGCTTCATTTCATGAGTAATGGGTTTTGGGATCTTAATCTTGTTTGAATTAAATTAGTTTGATTCATATTTTATTTTCTTTCCATATGCTTTATTCCCCCCTTATGACATTTGGCACGCCCGGTGGGACCTCGATCCTTGACATCAACGTTTTCATGAATTTACTTAAGCAGTTGCAGGTTCTAGAATGCTGACGCCTTTTTTTGAAATGTAGTTGACAATTTTCACACAAAAGCTACAAGATTTTCATGTGGTTGTTCTTACGTTTCTACAGTGCGGTTGCACTTTTTCCAACCGCTACTACACTTTTCTAGACTGCTTTTGACGTTTGAACTACTATTTCCTAAAACAAATTGACAGTTGCACTTTTTTAGACTGCTTTTGACTAACTCAACCACTATTTCTTCAGATAAGAAGTTCACTACTATTTGAAACATTAATGCTATTGCTCTGTTTCTTTTTTATTTAAAGCTGCAAGTAGTTTTTTTTTAATTTCTAATGCTAACATGTGACTGTTTTGGGTGTTTTGGAAGTTTCTAATGTTTTTTGTGTAGCCCTTGCAAGATTATGGCACACTTTTCCATGAGAACAACTAACAATTTCATTGCAAGATTGGCGAATGGTCCAAGGACACTTCAATTTTAAAACTAAACTTTCAAAGCTTTCTTAGTTTGAAGAATCTTTCAATTTGGTGTTGTAAAAATAAACCCACAACTTGCACACTTCAAATTGGTGTTCTTAAAATAGAACTTTCAAAGCTTTCTTAGTTTAAAGAATCTTTCAATTTGGTGTTGTAAAACTGAACCCACAACTTGCACACTTCAAATTGGTGTTCTTAAAATTGAACTTGCAAAGCTTTCTTAGTTTAAAGAATCTTTCAATTTTGTGTTTTAAAAATGAACCAACAACTTGCACATTTCAAATTGGTTTTTTAAAAACTAAACCTTCAAAGTTTTCTTAGTTAAACAACACTTCACTTTGGTGCTTGTAAAATTGAATGTTCTTTTTTTTTACCAACGCCTTTCATTTTGTTGACAAAAAAATGCTTTCCATTTGTTGACCACATTAAGACGAACGAGGCCATTGAAAACACTCAAAATTCATTCTTAAAATTGAACAAATCCATTTTGATTTGCACATTGCTATATTTGACTGAAGTCTCAAACACTTTTTATTTGGTGCACATTTAAATGAATTGATATCTTCACACTTCAAATTTTGGGATTAAAAATTGAATTGCTATGGATTGTATGTCATGTTTTCCACGCTTGGAAAACCAAGTGTGTATCCTCTCCCCTCACATCTTTTGACGATCTTGGGTGACGAAAAGCACTTTGGGTTTCACATTTGTTTTATTTCAAGCATCACCTTTAGATTGGGCCTGCCTTTGAGACACATCCTTCATTGGAGAACTCAAGGCGACTCAAAGTGGTCTTTCCCTCAAGCCGCTATATAAATCAGGTTGTGGCTAAATGCCAAAACCAAATCGGCGATTACTTGGTCAACAATACCATTCAAAATGAGGAGGTACCTTTGGGTATATAGAGCCCCTAGTAGGAGTGGTTAAATATTTTAGTAGCTTGTTGGATGTTATCCAAGCATTGGATCCCCTAAGCAGTGACTAAGAACCTTGTAGTAGAGGCCACCCTTATTTCCAAAACATTCTTTGAAAGTGGTGCATTAGAATTTACTTTTGAGAAGTTACTTACCAAGTCCTATTTATGGTTGAGAAATAGAAATCTCCATAAGTTGCATGTAAAATCATTCCTTCAGGGCATGAGGTAATCCCACCTAAAAGAACGTGCCTATCTCTAGGTTGCAATGATTGTGTTCTACGAACTTTCCAAAAATCTTCATTACTTTGGACATCAAAAACTTTGTTTGATTTAAAAAGAACACAACAAAACAAACATTGAACTTGGTTATCAAAATATCAAACCATTTGGACTTAGTGTGAATACCTTTGAAAAGAGCCCTATATCTGCATTCTTGAAAGATATCTTGTTTTTCAAAACAAATATCTCTAAAGGCTTCCAAATATTTAGGCTTACATTTCAAGTCACATTTAGACCAAAGTCAACCTTGGGAACTATGGTTTTAGTATCTTGACTTTCACAAAATTTGAACTTTGTGGAAAGAAACTTTCTTAAGCTATAGACATTTAGAGTTAAAATTTTTGACTGTTGTGTTGTATCACTTGTCAATTCTAAAAAAAAAACAAATAAAAAAAAACATCAAAATTGCAAACTTTTCCGAACTGCTATCAAAATGAAAATTGGAAACAAACCTAAACAAAAGCCTCTATTGCAGAGATTTTTCCATTTTTTACCTAAAGATTGTCGTAGTTGATCTAAAACATGTCGTTATTACTCTCTAGTTTATGATAGTCACTATCAAAACTTTGTCACTTTTGCAAAACGAAACCGTAGTTGACCTAAACAATTTCACTGTGGGGCTGTTCTTGGTTTATGTCATATTTTAAATGCAGCTTGTTTACCTTTGTTATGGGTTCCGGGCCCCATCAAAACCCGTATTTTACCCTTAATCAAAATAATTTCACTATTGATCTAAACATTAGCATCATTGACCTAAATCTTGTTGCTTTTGATAAATCTTCTGCTATTTCCTTCATGGTTTCACCAGTCAGGAAAATTGCAACAGAGATTACTTTTGATAAACTTGTTGCATTTGTCCTAAATTTTCAACTACTATTGATCTAAACATGGTCACTTCTGTCAAATTTACCTCTATTGTTTTCTCTATTACCAGTCACAACTTGAAACAGAGACCGATATTGCTTTAAGTTTGACTGCTATTGTCCTAAATTTGAAATGCTATTGTTCTAAAGATTACCACTATTTCCCTGATTTTTGGTGCAAATAAAAGACTAATCCAAAATTGGTTAATCTTTCATCTTTTGATAACAAAATAGTTAAACATCCAAAACACCTCACATTTGCATCAATCCATATCCATTTGCAACAAAATCAAACACATCAACCTAGTTTTAGGATTCAAAATCAAAACACAACTTGAATTATTCCTTTGCTCTTGATTTCTAAGATATTAACATTTGCTTGCACCTCAAGGCTAGTTCAAGTAGATCTTAAAACATATCATCTAAAAAAATAGAGTAAAGTATCAGTCCAAGTTTTCTACACTTTGAATCCCAAAATTAGCATCATCTCTAGGGATAACTTTAAGAAACACCCCCTTGGCGAAGGTGTAAAATCCTGGCAAATCTTTCC
Source organism: Sequoia sempervirens (assembly GCA_007258455.2). NCBI lineage: Eukaryota > Viridiplantae > Streptophyta > Pinopsida > Cupressales > Cupressaceae > Sequoia > Sequoia sempervirens. The sequence continues at coordinate 29,182 of VDFB02346724.1, forward strand.
TTTTATTTGAAAAAATTATTAATTTTCCTAGCGAATCTATGCACATTATTAAAAAAAATTGTGAAATCTTGGCGAATCTTAATGAATAATTGGTAAAAATAATAATCATAGTGGCAAATCCTAGTGAATAATCACTAAAAATATTAATTACAATGGTGAATCTCTCCTTTAAAATATTGCATAGTTGGTCGGCGGAGTTCCCCCATATTTCTTTTATTTTTTGCAATATTGGAGTAGGGGTTCGTGGGTGGTAGCCATCGACGAGGTCAAGGGGTAGCACCCCTTGCGAGGGTCAAGGGGGAAATGCCCCCTTGTGGGGTCCAAGGACAGTGATAGAGCCCCTCGCCACCGAGCATAAATTCACTATTGAAAATGCATTGGAGCACACAAAGATTAATTATTTTTTAGAAATATCACTTTAAAAGTAAGACTAAATGAAAAGTTAAATTTTTACCATTGATTAGCTTTTTAATCGGATGGTTGTAGGTTGATTCCGCGACCTAATACACACGTTGCTTTTAAAAGGCTTGTTGAGGCCCGGAATTTGTTTTGGTCCACGTGATTAGATTTAATTGTGTGGCCCAAAACAAATTTCAGGCCTCAACAAGCCTTTTAAAAGGCATGTGCGTATGAGGTCGCAGAATCAACCTACAGCCATATGATTAAAATGATAATCGATGATTCAATGGCAATAAATAAAAGCCCTATTCAAGGCTAAAATATCCCTAAAATTAAATGGTAATTTATTATTGTGGCAATATTGCCGCAAAATTAATGGTAGTAATATAATATTACTGGAAAATATAATTAATATTTGTAATTATAGTATAAACTATTGGCGAATCGGTTCCAATGACGCATCATTTAAAAAATAATGTATAGGCGAATTAATCGAGACAAAATTATTTTTTTGTAAAAACCTAGCAATTCAACATCCTTTTTAGCTTGTACTATTCACCATTTCTAGAGGTCTCGATTTCAATTATTCGCCAGTTGGCGAAGATTCACCACTAAAGTTTTCCCCGATCATCTCCAAAACATCCACCGAACATCACTCATACTTTAGGGTCTTGATTATCACAAAAATCATAGCAAAACATCAACACCTTTGGCCAAAAATTTTTCTTTCACATCATCATCATTCTTTTAAACAAAAAAAGATCAAACATCAAGAAAAATATTACACTTCATGACCATTTGGTGTCCCACTGCTCATGTTCAATAACCAAATCTTACTACACCTATTATACAACCAAATATCACATGATTTGAAGGTGAACAATTAGATATTATTAGTAGTTTGAGAAGTTTCATGTTCAAGAAAAAGGAAACACCAACTTAGTGGAGAAACATAGCTACTATTCTAGACAAAGAGGAACGAAAAGTCGATCTTGTAGTCAGAAGACCAGTATTACCACTACCTGCATGGAAATAGTTAATCCTAGCTTACAAAATAGCTTTTGAATAGAAAATCCCAAAAATAAAACATCATTTCATTCCATAGTTAAGTGATCACAAAAATTCAACTAGGCCTTGGAATTGTTTATGACAACCATGAGATCTCAATAGAGAAAAATGATGGAAACCGACAAGAGTAGCTCATGTGCACCAAAAACCAACATCACTAATGAAGAAAAAAACCCATGGGGTTATAAAACAAGTGACCTTACAACTCCTCAAAGAGAACCTATATTCAAGGCAATACCAAGCCAACCACGAAGTGATGAGGAAGTACTCCTTAAACACCAAAACATGATTGATAGTCAAAATCAACTTCCAAATCTCAATGACATGATCATAGAAGAATACGATAGTGATGAGGAACTTACTAATGAGAAACTATTAGAGATTTCCCAAGATCCTAAGATACAAAATCTTATGGACAATATGCTTTGAAAAAATCCGAACTCATATTTCCTCATTGGCGAAAAGTGGTGCAAAATTACCCATTAACTTCAACATGGACATCCTAAAATACCCAAATCTTATTCCACTAGGAGATCAAACAGTAGTTAGAAAATTACCAAAACCAACCATGAATCCCAACATACCGCCATTGTTTTCACAAAACAATGATCAAATGAAACCCATGGATAACCCATTGTTTAGACCACCATCCCAAATTGAACAAGCATTTGTGGCACAATAGTATCAAGGAAATACATCCTGAAACATGCCACAAAAAAATATTATGCAAAACATGGGAAACCTTCCAATGTACCAACAATTTGGAAACCCATCACAAGGGAAATACATGCCATAAATACCTCATACATTGACCCTTCCAACAACTTGCAATATCATCAAGGGAAATTATCGTAAACTCCACAACAAGGTGTACCATCAATGCAATACTGAGGTAACCTTCAACATAATCAACCACAACAAGGTGTACCACCAAAAAACTACCTAGGTAACCTTCAACAAAATAAACTACAACAAGGTTACCGTCAACGCAATACCAAGGTAACCTTCAACAAAATCAACCACAACAAGGTGTACATCAACACAATACCAAGGTAACCTTCAACAAAATCAACCACAACAAGGTGTACCGTCAATGCAATACCCAGGTATCCTTCAACAACACTCACAACAACAAGGTGTACCATAAATGTAATACCAAGGTACCCTTCAATACAATTCACAACAATAAGGTATACCGTCAACACAATACCAATGTAGCCTTCAAAAAAATAAACCACAAAAAGGTGTACCATCAATACAATACCTAGGCACCCTTCAACAACACTCACAAAAACAACGTGTACCATCAATGCAATACCAAGGTACCCTTCAATAAAATTCACAAGGTATACCATCAATGCAACATCAAGGTAGCCCTCAACAATACTCACAACAACAAGGTATACCATCAACACAACATCAAGGTATCCTTCAAAAAAATCCACATCAACATGATGTACCACAAACAAGCTATCAAAGTACACCCCAAACTCAACAACACTTTGTTCAACAAACCCAAAATAAAAATCCTCAACAACAACAAGTAGGACCACAAAATCAATACCAAGGAACACCTCAAAGTCAATATCAGGGTACACAATGAGGACCCAACATACCTTATACACAACATGGTCCTCAAGGTCCCATGACTATACCATATCCTATTTATGACCAAACAAACATCATGGGACAACAAATTTATAATACCAAAAATCCTCAAGCAAGCACACCAAACAATGACATAAATGTGCAACTTCAAACACTCAATCAAAGGATATCAGATATACAAATTGGAAAGCCAAAGAAGAGTTATGCTCTCTAAGACATTTATCCATATCCGTTTAATCAAAATTTATCCATGGTACCTTTCCCCAAAGTCTTCAAAATACCAAAATTTGACAAGTCTATGGGAAAAGGAGATCCAATTGAGCATGTAAGTGAATTTTTAGTATCTTGCATGGAACTACAATGAAATTCCACCTACTTGATGAGACTTTTTCCATGGAGTCTCAATGAGCCTATTATAGAATGGTTCTCTCAGTTACCACTAGGTATCAAAACATTTGACAATTTTTCAAACAATTTTGTTAAGTGTTTCTCGTATAACATAGAACAAGACACAACAATCATCGATTTCTATAAAATAAATAAAATTCAAAGGGAAGAATTTTCCTCATACCTACAAAGATGGAGACACAAAGTGAGAAAAATTAAGTGGCTCGTTCCAGAGAAACAACTTGTCAATGTCTTTATCTCTAATGTACGTGTAGATATCAATTACAACCTCACAGTGTTATGCCCAAGAAATTTTGAAGAAACTATTGAAAAGGGGATACTTATTGAAAGAGACCTCATTTCAAGGGGAGTGATCAAACTTTACAACCCTAAAGACCAACCTTCTACTTCAAATGACAAACCCAAGACATGGGCTAAGAACAAGAATGTAACCAATGATGGAGTAGTTGATGCTAAGGTTGTACGCAATGTACAAACTCCTAACATACCACAAAATTAGGTTCAAACAACACAACAAGGTTATGAACAAAACAACCATCCCAATTATCAATAGAACAACCAACTCAATTATCCTCAGAACAACCAACCCAACAACCAATAGTAGAATCAAGGAAAAGATAATGAAAGGAGACCACCTCAGTAGTACAACCAACCACAAAGGAAATTTACTCCCTTGGGAGAATCGCTCAAGGTCATTATGCACAAACTAGTCCAAAAGAACCTAATCATGATAAATGATAGAGAAAATTATGAGGAACCCAACTTCAAACCCCCTTGGTATTATGAGAATGGAAAATTTGAATTTCACAAAATCAAGGAGCATACTACCAACAATTGCATGAGGCTAAAGAAAATTGTGCAAGATTTAATCAAAAAGGGAGAGGTTGACATAGAACGTTGGCCTAGAAATAAAGACCTAAAGATTTACAAGGATCCAATCCTTGACCATTCTAGGGGAAACAACAAAGGAAAAGAATAATATTATCGTAAGGTCACCTTCTCTTATGGGGAGGATACCATTCAAGGAAATATCTCTTGTGATGATCATAGAATCCATACATTAACTATATTGGGAGATCTTGAATGTAATGTGACTACCCAAAGGGGAAGAGTAACAATCTAGGGAGCACCAACCCAAGTAAAAGACACAAGCAAGCCATCAAGTGACTATAGAATTCTGAAACAACTTAAGAAAACTCCCACCCTAATCTCCATCCTTGAGCTCTTAAAATTGTCACTAGCACATAAGGAAATATTGGAGAAAGCTATTGTCAAAACGTCATTTCCAAACAACCTTGATGTTAATCAGTTTCAAGCAATGGTTGGAAATATTATGTCCACCCATCATTTATTATTTTCTAAGAAAGACCTACAAAAATCATTCCACAATCAAGCTCTTTATTTAGAACTGAGTGTCCACAAACAAAAATTCAAGAGGGTACTCATAGATAACGTTGCGGGTCTAAACATTTGTACCTTAAATTTGTGAAGCAACTGGGCTACTTTGATAATGTAATAGATAAAAACAAAAGCATCACCATCAAAGCTTATGATGACATGGAGTGAAATTCAGAATGGATAATTAGGCTACCTGTTCAGATAGGACCACAAATAATAGAAACTACTTGTCAAGAACTAGATCTCAAGCTTCCATACAACCTTCTCTTAGGTCGACCATGGATCCATGCATTGAAAGTAGTACCATCTACATTCCATCAATCTCTAAAGTTTCCTTATGAAAATAAGGAAATTGTCATATATGTCGGCTCTGAACCTTTCCATTATTATGCCAAGTTTGAAGCAAAATACAAAAAGATCCTTCAAATACCCAACAACGATATATCATTCCATTCCTTTTCATACATTGACCCAACATCACTAGCTTCATCCTCTGCTACACCATCATCAACTGAGCTACCTAAATTTGATACCAAGATCCAAGTACTTGACAAGGGTTGTGGGGAATACCACTTCAACTAGTCTTTTTGTATTGGGATGCTTCCCCCCACATTGAAAACATACAGAGGACCAAAAGAGATCGGACATGTTCAAGTTGTAATGATGATTTTCAAACCCACCATCTTCGCTAAGTGGGGAGATATGCAAGATGAAGAAGTATGCGAAGAAGATTTATCTTTGTGGATCTACAAAGAAGGACGGGAACAACCACTACCTCCCCTTCCTATTGACCAGATCAGTAAAGGATATCAGCTAGCCAAAAACATGGTGTTCACTAGACAAGGTGGCCTTGGTCTACATGGATAACATAGAAGAGAACCAATTATTATGGAAAGGAACCCAAAGAATATTGGACTAGGTTATGGTACATCTAACGTGATTAACCCAAATACTGAAAACACCTCCTATGAAGAAGAAACTATTTCTACCACTATTGAGACATCAAATATTTGTAAATGTCTAGAAGACTATCTATATATCCAAAACATGTTTGACAACCTCAACATAAATACTATCATCACTAAACCTACATCTGAAACCACATCTAATGATGACCATATCAAGATGCATTCCGATGAGTACGAATGGGATTCTTGTGACTAGTGAATGCAACTTAGATACCTTATGGAGCCTTAAAAAAATCAATGTCCCTAACCTAGTTATGACTTCCATAAGCTTTGCAGATACCCATGACAAAATATCCTTACATTATCCACAGTTGATAGATTGGCACCAACAACATCATACTCCGGTTTTGGATACATTCCAAAATGATGAGGCTATTGCAAAGTTCATGGGACTTCAAACAAATATACCTCGAGGATATCACAAAGCAGGGTTTGTAATGGAACTAGATCAAGGAGCATATTTTGTGGGGGGGGGGATTGTGTCTTCTAGTTGCAAAAATAAACCAAAAAATTTAAAAATCAAAAAGAGGTCCCTTAAAGAAAATCACAATGTGGCTTTATCGTATCCAGAAAAGAGAAAAAAAAAAGACACATCTAAAGGTGAAAACCTCTCTAAGGAACCCGAAGATGGAACTTTCAATCTCCCCACCATAGAATATGAAGAGAAATCAACAACCCTAGTTGAAGATGTCAAACCTGTCAATGTTTGCACAACAAAACACCCAAAATCACATATCATGCAACATCACTTGATCTTGAAGAAAAGGTGAACTTCTTAGCATTTATCAATGAAAGAAAAATCAACTTTGCATTGACATATGAAAACATGCCAGGAATAGATCCAACATTAGTAGTACATCACCTAGCAGTATTCCCTGGAGCTAAACCTATCAAGCAAAAGCTATGAAAGATGCATCCACAAATAACACTTTTGGTAAAAGTAGAAATTCATAAACTATTAGATGTGGGCTTCATTAGACCCATTGACTATCCTAAATGGGTGTCTAATCTAGTATCAATATCAAATCCCAATGGGGGTATAAGAATTTGTACAGACTTCTGGGATCTAAACAAGGATTGCTCAAAGGATGACTTCCCTCTACCTAGCATTGATATGATCATAGATCTAACTGCAGGGCATGAAATGCTATCATTAATGGACGAATTCTCTAGATACAATCAAATCAAAATATCCCCTGAGCACCAATATAAAACAACATTCATCTATGCATAGGGAATATTTTTTGGAACGTCATGCCATTTAGTCTAAAGAATGCAGGGGTAAGCTATTAGCGAGCAATGACTACTATCTTTCATGATATGTTGCATACCACTATGGAGGATTATGTGGATGACATACTAGAAAAATACATCAAAAGATAAGACCATTTGAACAACCTAGCAAAGGTATTCGATAGGCTAGAACAATACAAATTGTGCCTCAACCCAAAGAAGTGCATCTTCGGCATAACTTCTAGAAAACTGCTGGGTTACATGTAGTATCAAGAAGAGGCATTGAGGCAGATCCCGTAAAAGTAAAAGCTACATTAGAAATTCCTCCCCCTAAAACATTGAAGTAGCTGAGAATTCTACAAGGTAAACTATAGTCCATCGAGAGATTCATTGCATAGTTGGCAGATAAGTGCCACCCATTCACCCATTTGTTAAAAAAAGACAACATTCAAGTGGGATGAAAAATGTGATCAAGCTTTCCAACAAGTTAAGGAGTACTTGCTCACTCCACCAGTATTAATGCCTTCAATTCAAGACAAGGAAATGATCCTCTATATATCTACAACACAAGCAACATTAGGAGCTCTCTTAGTGCAGGTAGATGACAATAACAAGGAAAGAGTGGTCTATTATATCAGTTGAACACTGGTGGGATATGAATTGAATTATTCACACATAGAAAGAGTGTGTATATTTGTCATCTTTGTGACACAAAAGTTAAGACACTACATATTAAATAGATAAGTACAACTCATATCAAAGGTGGACCCCCTAAAGTATCTATTGGCAAATGAAGCTCTAGCAAGAAGGATTGCTAAGTGGGTAATGATACTTAGTGAGTTTGACATATAATACATTGATAGAAAGGATATCAAAGTTAAAATCATATCAGATCAACTAGCAGAAGCACCAATAATTGATCACCAACCTTTAATAACATAATTTATAGATGAAAGCATATTGCTAGCAGAATAGAAAAATATTTGGACCTTGTACTTTGACAGGTCCCACACTCAACACGGCTCAGGATCAGGTATCTTATTTCTCACACCACGAGGAGATAGTATACCTAAGGCTTATAGAATTTTTTTTTTTGTGTACCAATAATATCTTTGAATATGAATCGCTAATCATAGGACTGAAAATGGCCATAGAATGAAGGATCAAAGAACTACAAGTTTATGAATACTCTCAACTGGTAATAAGGCAAGTCAAAAATGAATATCAAACAAAGGATGGCAAGCTAATGACATATAAAAGAATGGTGGATAGTTTCAAGCAGTACTTTGTCATCATCACCTTTGAACAGGTTCCTCGAATCAACAAAAGAGTAGCAAACACTATGGAAATAATAGGTTCACTCCTCGACATTCCACAAAACATTCGAAAATATGAATTCCTTGTGGAGAAACTCCTTATACCAAAATTTGATATCTCAAAATCAGAACTGGTTTGTGATGTTGTTGGTCCTAACTCACCATGGTACCAAGATACATTTGTCTATATATAGCATGGTATCATACCTCCTGACTTAAAAACAAGCCAAAACAAGACCTTTATCTATAGAACCTCATGATTCATCATCTTAGGAGATACTCTATATAGAAGAAGTCTAGACAAAACATTACTTCGATGTATCAATGTGGAAGAAGTGCAAATCAATTTACAAGAAGTGCACGAAGGTATTTGTGGGTCTCACTCTAGTGGACCTAATCTAGTACATAAATTGTTGAGAACAAGGTACTATTGGCCCTCAATGGAACAAGAATGTGTTCAGTATTGAATAAAATGTTGTCAATGTCACCAACATAGCGATCTTGTTCACACACCAACACAAGAATTGAGACCTATAACAACACCATGGCCTTTCTCTCAGTGGGATTAGACTTGATAGGTAAGATCTCTCCTGCTTCATCCAATGGGAACAATTTCATTATCACTACAATTGAATACTTCACAAAGTGAATAGAATCAATTTCGTTAACTTAAATCATAGGGAAATAGATATCCAAGTTCATCTTGAATTATCTGATTTGTCGATATGGAATTCCCAAAACTATCATAATGGATAATGGAACCCCATTCAAAAAAAAAGATGTCCATGACCTTTGTTCCAAGTTTTCTATCCAACACAAATTCTCAATGCCCTACTACCCACAAGGAAATGGTCAGGCTGAAGCATCCAATAAAACCATTCTAAAAATACTGAAAAAAATAATTAATGATGTAGGTTGTGATTGGAATTTGCAACTAAACGTAGCCCTATGGGCTTACCGAACTAGCATTCATACACCTACAAGTGCCACACATTTTTTTGTGGTCTATGGATCTGAAGCAGTCTTACCTATTGAATTTGAAATCCCCTCACTACAAGTATCCCTAAAAGGCATGGTCAACAATGAGGAATATTGGGTGTCTAGATTGAATGAGTTGGAACTCTTAGATGAATGGAGTTTGAGCACATTAAACCATCTTCAATTTTATCAGAATTGGCTCAAACAAAACTACAACAAAAAGATCGAAAATAGAAGCTTTAAAGTTAGTGACCTAGTACTAAAAGAAAATCAAAAGATCGAATTGAATTAGGATGGGAAAGGGAAGTTTGAACCAAACTGGTTAGGTCCTTTCATTATCACAATAAGTTATGGCTATGGAGCTTATTAGGTGGCTACTCCTGAAGGGGAACCTTTAGTCGAACCTCTAAATAGAATCCATCTTAAAAAAATTTATACTTGAACACATTAGAGTATCCTAGAAAAAATAGCTAAAAAGCAAAAAAAATAAAAAATCAAGAAAAACAATAAAGAGAAATAAAATGTTCTCTAAGTGAAAACCACTTTGTGGCACTTATAGGATAGGTACCATAGTGAAAACCTGGAAAACACACACTACATTTAAATAATACTTGCATCTTTATCTATTATCACTATCTAAAGCATCCACCCATTCATCCCATAATAAAACGTGCAAACCAACCATGGGTCAATAACTGATCAAGTGGTTAACCTTGCTACACCATGAAAATCTGTCTCCCCTAATGAAGGTAATATTGTCTTGAAATTGGGGCAACTTCCCAAAATTGGTAGTAGATTGGATCCTTGTGAATCCCATCATGGTAAAAAACTATCAAAATAAAAAAAACATCCAGAAAACAAAAAAAAATCAAAATTGCAAAACATGTTATGCTTTGAGTCAACACCAATCGAACTATGTGGTCTCTACGTGTATAATGTAGGAAATGATTATCTTTGATTATCTCTCGAGGCCTTAGGTCAATCCCCTTAGGTGTCCATCATAGTCTTTTAACTTAGTTGAAAAATTTAAACTTCAAAAACATATGAAAAACAAGAAATGTCAAAAACACGCTCTTATCAATACAGTCAAACTACAATGTCTTTGTGTGTATCACATAGGCAAGGCTAATCTCTTATCATCCCCTAAGGCACTAGGTCAGTTCCTTTAGGTCCCCCTATTTGTTTCTATAATTCTCGAAAACAATAAAAATAACATCAGATAAACTCAAAAAATTAAAAAACATCCTATCTCCATCATCACTTATCCACAATAAATGTTCCATCCACAATAAATGTTCCATTCACAACAAACAATCATCACCCTCACCCTTTGACAACACAATCAACAAAAAAAACACACACCACAATTAAAAATCCAAAGTGAAGATTGAAATGATTGGATAAATATTAAGTTAAAACAATACTTAAGTATAGACTACCATACATATTTGAAAATCATTATTAACAATCCTAAACATGAGTCTTAACGGATAAAATGTTACTACAATAGAAATCATCAATGGATTTCATCATGAAACATCAAAACAACTATGACAAGTGATACTACAACATTGTTTATCTTTTTATAGTCTTATCTTTTTTATTTATCTTAATACCACATTCCTAGGATCTGTTGAGGATGTCCATAAGGATTTAGAGAAGGAAGGGAGGAATTAACTATCGATTTCTATTTTTTCTATTTGTTAGATGTTTTTGTGATATTACCATGGCAAATAATTACTTTTTTTTTTGTATATGGATTTTTTTTTTAGACAATTCGTGTAGCAGTTGCATGTTAGGTACTTCATACCTCTCTGTGTAACTGGTCCAATTTTTTTTAACACAACTCAACTATATACTCTAACAGGGTTTCCGTATGTCTGGTATGAACAAGAATATTCTGAGTTTCGAGTCAAAATCCACGTAATGGATACAACACCACCTTGGTTATTAATACCATGGTGCATCATGTCTATTTGCTACATAAAAAAGGATTTCTAAAAGATACAAAGCCTCCATGAAAGAAAAACTAAAATTCATCAATAACTAACAACATCAGATTTCTATCCACCTCTAAATCATTAAACACTTCTTCTAATTAACAGCTCCATCCTGCATCCACAAATTCATCAATATGTACATCATGTATAATCATCCATCACATACGTAAGATATCATCATCCATCATATATCAACATCCATCATATACATAATAAATCACCATTCATCACATAGATATATAAATCACCCATCAATCCACATCATATGCATACATAAAAAAAGTACAAAACATAAGCATGTATACATCATCATCCATAATCATCTCATAACACATAATAAATCTGAATTGAAACATGGTATACCTCATATATCATCAAAAGTGAGAATGTCATATACATCATCAAGTAACATGTGTGATATCATATACAAAAATATATATATATATACGAGGCCTCAGTTGGGCCAATGAATGTATTTACAAAAATCATGTCTACAAAAAGTCTTTGATATAATATACATTATAAAAGATGAAGAAAACTTAGCCCTATTGGTTGTCCCGAGCTGGAGATCTTGGCTACTCTTGGCTCTAATGGGGAGATGGTTCTAGCATGACTAGAGGTTGCTCAGGCTGCTTGACTGAATGACCACTTGAATCTGCACTTGTTTACATGCTCAACTCTCCAAAATGAGGTCGCCTCTGTGCTTTGGGAATGAAGGCCTCATAGAGAATTTGATAATATGTGAATCTTTGTAATAGCTACTCTCGATCAGCCTAATGCTAAGCCATGAGAATGGATGAGGCAAGTGAAATCTTTTTGGCTAGTCTCTATTGCTGCTTTATGGCAAGCTCTTGCCTAAGCACATCCCTCTCTTCTCGAAGGCCATCTCTCTCAATAGTCAATGCTGAAACATGTGCCTTAGTAGCCTGCCTTCGTATGATCTCTGCATCACTCTCCATTGTCACTTGGGAAATCTGTATTGCCATTGTTGCATCCCCAGGTGGGGGAGGACCCTGTGGTACTAGCTGATCCTTCTGCATCAGATCAAGTTGTTGTCTATCCTATTGATCCTACTACCCATCCTATCTAGCTCTATCCAACTTCTCAACAATGATCCTCAATCATTTTCGCTCACCCCTGTGACCAGTAACACCAACTCTCCCTATGGTTGGCCCACACCAGTAGAATTTGTAAACCGAGGTGGAACATGGTGAGCCCACCACTAATCATACTGTCATGTCATACCAGGTTCTACCAAATCTACTTGAAAACCCCATCCAAATAGGGCAAGATGGTGGAACTCAGCTACAACATCTATAGATGAAGCCTATGCCCCCACACCCTAACCTCTCAGGTGGTCCTCCCAAAACAAGCATGATAATCATCGGAAAACCACATCTGTCACTCTCCAAATTCATGGAGAACCCGATCTGGTAGGTAATGCTCAAGAAGATAATCGACATGGCCAATAAACCATCGTGTTTTTTGGTAGTAAGGGAGCTTCTCCTCATTGTCATGCTAGGCCTCGTAGCCTAACCATGGTCTCCAAACAAAAGTGGGCATATCATCAATGATGTGATGCCAATAAGATAGCTGGCTAGTCCGAGTGTAGTGCATAAAATCATAGTATCTATAAGAATATGGATCCTCCAGATCTTGATCCATAACACCATTAGGTTTAGTCACTGGGATGTGCTCCTAGGCCCATACATGTAACAATATAATACCAACAAAGATAGAACTGCCTCCATGATAGGAAACTTTGTCCATATCCCTATATAAATGAACCAGGAGACATAGGGCCCACACGTACCTCATGTCATGCTCAAACATCTACCCAATGCAGATGCCCCAACCAATATGAAAATTTTTACCTCTCCGATCAGGTACAATGAGGCCTAAGATCAAACCATATAGGACCAAAGATATAGGATATACACTATCAACAAAAGGAGACAAGTTTATCTCTGAATCGCATACATTTCTAACACCAAGAACTCACCACTTAGCATGGGTACCCTGTCTAACATCATAGGTAATGAGCTCTCTGTGAATCAAAATACGAAGAATCCTCCAAACATCCTCTAGAGTGATAGTGGCCTCGCTGGTCGGCAAATCAAAAGACAATGACTCAGAGTGTAATCTCTCCATAAGGGTAGTCATCATCGCCCTATGAATTCAAATCTCTAGCATGTAGCATATGTGTTGTAGGCCCATGACATCTAGAATATCTTTCTCAACCTCCTGAAAACCAACAATCAGGTCAAACAACCGTCACGATCATCACTCTCTAGAATAAAGCAGTTTAAGAACCTCCTACAAACAATCAACCCACAATGTTAAGAATTTGCTACAAAAACACATCCCAAACCTAATATTGTGAAAAAACTAGCTAAAAATTTCAAAATTGACAATAGAAATCACTTTTTTGACTATAGTGGTTAAAAAATTCAATAGCAAGCCTATTTTTGGCAATAGCGGTTATTTTGGGCAATAGCATTCCAAATGACAAAAGCGACCAAATTTTTCACTAGCATAAACAATTCACATAAGTGACTATTTCATTCAAAGAAATGCAATAGCGAATAGTTTAAGAAAAAGCGTTCATCAAAAGAAAACACCTTAAGCAATAGCAAGCAGTAAACAAAAAAGTGAAAGAGGTACATACAAAAACAACAAAAGCAATAAGAAAATGCAAAAGCGTTAATTTTATAAGATTACTGCTATTGCTAAAAACCTTTTCTAGCATTAATTACTCAAAAACGATAAGAAAAAAATAGGTACGGAGAAGGTAAAAACCGCTATACCTATGCCAGTGGGCCTCTCAAACTCATAGATCACATTTACACGATGTGAGGATCTACAATCCTCGACGTTGTTAATTGAAAATCGCCAAATCAAGATATCCAAAGACAAGAATTCACTAAGGGATAAGAGTACAAATGAGGTAAATTGATCCCTAATTCCCTATTTTTACCCCCCAAACCCTAATTTTTTACATAGGAAACACTCCTAGGTTGAAACTATGAGCACCTAGGAACATCTAGACTATAAATGAGGGACCTATAAGCTTAATTTTTTTCCCTCTACACATCCAAACTAAAATTGAACCTTGTTGTGAGCCTAACCCAAAAAATGATTTTTTCAACCAACCTCTCGAGGGGGCAACCTAGCATTGTACTATCTTTCCATTAACCACCAAGGCACAGTGGGGCATATAATTTTTTTCAAATCTTGATCTTAATATCAAATTCTTTGAAACAAAGCAACCAATATTTTGTTTGAAAGAGTGGAAAAATGTAGACATGTAAAAATGGCCTAATGCATATCACACATCATAAATGACATTTTTTCATCATCGACATCATTATCATTTAAAATTATTGCATTTCACATCATTTACATCAAAAACCCTATTTTCCTCTATTAATTAAATAATATTTAAGTATTTAATTAATTCACTATTTCATCATATATCTAATCTTTATTCCTCCTAATTAATTAAATAATGCAAATTATTTAATTATGTCGCTAATATACCTTATTCTCTTAAATCAATTAAATTGTTATCACTATGATTTAATTAAATCACTTTCCCCTCTCTAAATCATAATAATTAAATTAATTATTCAACATCTTTCAAAAAGGTCAACAAATAAATACAACTTTATTTGTTAAAGTCAAACATGACTTGCACGTTCAACTCAAAAATGTTAATTAATTAATTACCCTCACCCCCTTTTGTGATTGAGAAAATCACAACCACTGATTGCTCACTCCGATTGGCTAACTGATTCATCAATTTCCTAACTAATCTATCTATTATTCAATCTCATTAACTACTCAACTTGATTTCCTCAATTCCACAGATTATGCAATCTAAATCCTCTGATTGTGAAATTAACATTCTTAATTGATTCAATCACAAAAGCTAACTAAGCAATATATCTCCTCTCAATGATTCTCAATCGTTGATCGAGATTTTGCATTGTTGTAATCTTACACATTCATCTCAAAATAGGAAATCTATAAAATAACCTTCTACCTTCTCATAAATCATCTATAATTTATATAAGTGAAACACTACACAATTATCTGTTGAGCACATTACAAGTTATCATCACATTCTAGTTCAACATTTTGCACACATTGAAGCTTTTGCAACACCAACAATGGAGCCTTTGCATTGAATCGAGCAATTTGACATCCAAATGTCAATGCAAACACAAATCCAATATGGGATGGTATATCTGTAATGCCCCGTCTTAATAACCTAAGAATGTTGCAAAAGTGCTATAAAAGTGTAATAATTTTTTTTAAAAAGTAATAATACTAAGTTAATTAGTTGCATACATTCTTAGGTTAAACGACGATACACTACTTTGAGTATTCCATAAGCGACTTAAGTATTTCGCATTGCACATATTAAATCATAACATAAAGTATTCATTGCATAAAGATAAATTTTCCATTCAAGACATAATGAAGTACAAATATTTTTCCATACATTGCATTAATAAGATATTACATTACTCATCCATCTGATGAGGTAGTTCAAATAACAAATACACTTACAATTACATTGATCACCTCTTATACAATTGAGGGATGTTTTAACATTACAAGTTCACAATATACAATGATGAAAGTATAGAAGGAATCCATGTGTGAGCTCTCCATCCATGAAGCGCTCAATGCAACGAACAAACTGGGGACCCAACGGAGTAAGGTGCACGTTCCACCCAACCATGTGGTACCTGTAGGTCCACCCCCCGTGCTAGGAGATAGTAATAAGGCTACCTAGACCTAATCTACTAACCCTAGACACTAGTACATACCAACTATTGGTTACATTGCTTCCAGATTTTGACAATTGAATTGAAACACAAACTCAAGGTTGACTGTTATTCTAGGTGGAGTGTCATCACAACGTAGCAATGGTTACCCTGGTGTTTCTTCCTAGGTCCCGACCCCCAATCCTTGGGTTACCCTGGTAACCTCTTACGAAACCCGGCCCCTATTGCATATAGTTGCGGAATCGAATGCCTCTTAAGGAAACGAGACACCGATTTTTCCATTCCAGGCCTTCTCGACTTATACTCTTGACTGTAGTAGCTCAAAAGTCATAAGCGAGGCATGCACATCTTGTTAAATGTTTTAAATATATCTACTGTGTTCTTTAGTTTTCACTGACTTACTTAACTAATTGTAAGTTACCCTGACACCACTTTGTGTGTCGGCCCTTACAACTAGCCACTCCCCTAAACATAACATGGGAATCTAGGTTATCTTGACTAAGGTTACCAAGTGTACAAAGATACAACAAGCAATTTCCTACACCATATATGGCAAACAACATCTGTTTTCACAAAATCCGGAAATTGAGTACCAAAATAAAATCTTGCACACAACTTAGTCAACACATAAACCCAACTTAACAATCATAATACCCACAGTAAAAAAAAATTGATCTGGAAGTCTTGGAAACACATAAAAAAAAAAAATCCCCATTGGTTCAATAAAAGAAAATACAATTTAAAAGCCAATCAAGGTAAATAAACATCCATAATTAAGATTTACTAAATTTTAATCAAGTTTTTAAGGAAATATCAAGAAGTTAAATCAACAAATTATAATTCTTTTCTTGACAAAGAAAAACAAGGTTGTGTTCTCAAAACCAATCTTCATTAACTCAGTTTCATATAATAACATAATCATCAATTGGAATAATAAAAATATTCACTTAATAAAATCAAATTTTCACTATATATATTTATTATTATTCCAAAATATAGCAATCACTTAAATATATACATATTTTATTTAAGTAATTATTTTATTTTACCAACTATATTATTTCATATTAACAATACCAAATAATTTTTATTTTTTTTTACATTTAATAAACAAATATTAGATATATTAATAACTTATATTATATACAATATATATATTTTAAATATATATTATATATAATATAAGTATTAATATTATATATAAAACATTAAAAGAAAGATATAAACTTATATCAAAACTACGATTCATAGCCATTGCCGTGCGCTGTGCGCGCGAGCCTGTGAGGGGGTTTGGCTGCTACGCAGCCTCCCCACAGGGTCGCAGGCTGTGGGCAGAGGCTGCCCACAGTCCGCAACCCTTGTGGGGCGGCTGTGGTAGCCCCAGCCCCACACTTACATAAAGAAAATTTTCAAATAAAATCCCTGTATGAAAATTTCGCCGTACGGCGATTTCATCAGGTTTTTTTTTTTTAATTTATTTTAAAAAAATAACATTCTTTTCAAAATCACAGTTTCTAGTTCCATGTACAAGAAATTTTAAATTCTAAAAATTAAAAATTACTGGAAGATCAAGAAAATTCATCAATTAAAGAAAAATACTGCTGGTAAATTTACCAGTGTTTTTATTTTTATTCTCAGAATTTATCAAGATCTTTTGTTTCCAAAACAGAGAGTTTCATAATCAATTTACAGAGGGTTTCTGATTCAAATCATAATTTTTTTTTTTAAGATTCTAACTTTTCTGTAAATTTCTACTGATAAAATAAATTCTTATTTTGGTCTAAATTACTCACAGAAAAAGAAATCAAAACTCACTAACTTAATTTCTAAATTTTCTTGAAAAGAAATTACAGCTTTCATATTCAAACATTCACCCAGATTTTCTTTTTAAAGAAATTAATTTAATCACAAAGAGGAATACCTGTGTCTGACAATTGTCTGTAACTGAAATTTTCCTGTAGGAGAAAATTGCCTGTAGCGTGAAATCTTCTCAAAGCTTCCTCAAAAGAAATTCCAATTCCAAGTAATAGCTTTAACAACCAACAAGATCCACAAGAAATAACAACCCCAAATCATAGAGAGGTAACAACTTCTAAGAAGATTTATAATTTTTATCACAGTAAGAGGATATTTTTCCAGTGCTCTGATAATTTCCCCGTGAGGAAATTGAATAGCCTCTGTCAATTTTCCCGAAATCCACAATAACCTCCGTAAAATTTTTCAACAACCTCATAAAAGCACTCACACACATGTCGAGTAGTTGTTGAGAAAATATCTTCTCCACTTCTCGGCAGTTTTGCCAATTAAATTTGCATGCAATTTCCAATTTATTTAATTTAAACTTTTACAAATCAATTTTCATGCATTTTATTTTAAATACTAAAAAACAATTTTCAATCACAATTTAATTTACTTGCATATTATTTTATTTTTTAAATTTTTTTTTAACTCATTTAAATATAATATAATTTATGCACTTAATAATTTAATTTAATTAATTTATTTATTTAATTAAAATAGTTAAATCCTTTTAAAGATCAACTATTTAACTAAATAAACTAACTAATGTATTAAATAATCAAGTAAATAAATTTCAATCATATTTAAATATTAATTAAATAACAATAAATAAAGCACAATAACAAATATTTAAAATTAACCAATATTTACCTTTCAAAAATGATTTAACCAACAGAAACACAATACAACCTATGACTCAAAACTGAAAACTGACTAAGTACTATGACCAGAATTGTAAACTAGGCTAGGGTAAACCTAACTACTATCTCCCGATCAACAATTCCGTTGAGTTTTGACACGCTCAGACCTGATTACACAGGTGGAGTCGGTGTCATGTACCTGCAAATCCTGCAACCGAGCAAACAACATGCATACATGTATATATATATAAAGCATTAAACAAACACACCGTGCAGAGAAAATCACAGATATCGCAGGGCACTCGCAAGCGAGTGATGCGATTCTGTTCTCCACACCAATACACTCACAGAAAACTGACTGATAAATGTAGTTAGTCCATCATAAACATGTGCATATCCATAAACAACTGAAAATAAACATCTACACAACATCATATCATGTCTGAAAGCAATAAACATCACACAAAGTATCATCATGTCACAAAATAATCCACAGTCGCTCAAAACCAGTGATCAAAGTATCCAACAAAACAACATAGGTCTGACAATATGAAAAAGTATCAACAGAAAGCATAAGCATAAACATAAACGGAGGGGTACTACATGGTATATGTTTGAAAGTTTTGAATTTGATTTGTGTTATCTTAGGATTTCATTATTTTATTTCATAATTTTAGAGCTTAATTTCATGAGTAATGTATTTTGGGATCTTAATCTTGTTTGAATTAAATTAGTTTGATTCATATTTTCTTTTCTTGAACCGTATGCTTTATTCCCCCCTTAGGACACCCCATCATAGTTTTTTTCTCATCACATTTTTCTTTGTATCTTGTTCAACATCAGTTACCACTTGAGCCTAGTTTTTTATCTTCTCTACTGACTGAGGATGTACATGATTTAATTGTGGAATCATCTTTCACAGACATCGAAACATGTGAGTAGATTTCTAAGACACAATCATCATACATCTAGATTCTAGTTCCTACTAATTCCTATCTAGAATGGGAAGCCTTCTTTGTTGAAAGAATGATGGTGTTTTCATTGATCTCAACAAGAAGTCTACTGATTAACATTTTCATTGATGTCAACTATGGGATGATGATGTTGAGGATATTGAGAAATTTGTGAAAAGAGGAAAATAGGTTGTGCATGTGTATCTAACACCTTGAGGAAGTGTTGTGAGTATGTGGAGCTATTCTTTTGTTGCAGAGTCTCAAGATGAAGTAATGAATTGAGATGATGGTTCTGGTACTTGGTTTCCAAGTGCTTTTGAGAAAATTTAATAAATAGAGTAAACTGTGTTGTGCAAATGATCATAGTGTGCTCTGTATTGTGCTCCATGTTCTATCTATGTTGATGATACACCTATGCAGATCTTACAAGTTATTCAAGGATGACAAAGGTTGCTATATTTAGGATTTGGGGTTCTGGATTGTTGTACAGTGCAAGATATTTTCACCAATGTGTGAGCTAGTTGTTCAGTGGTGTTTTCTGCTATCTGGGATAAATGTATTTTCTCTTCATTTATCCATTGTTTGGATTCAGGTTGTGCAGATTTAGGAAGTTGGTAATAATGTCTTTATCTTTTTGGTATCAAATTTTTACCTGATTTGGTGCAGTATAGTATGAGTTTCATTTATCAATGTGTAAACAAGGATTATCAGTTATCCTAAGTTAAAGTAGTTATGGATGTGTTCGATTAATCTTAAGTAGTTCATGGATTGTTCTAGATTAAATTCAAGTAAATTATGTTGTTCGAAACTTTTGGCTTGATGTAAGGAAGTGTGTACTTAATGTTTATAGTGTTTTGCATGGGTGTTGGATGACCTTGTGTTGAACATTACATTTGAGGATTGTGGAAGTGTGTTGAGGTATATTGGGATCTATTTGGGTCCTAATTAAGGATTTTTGTAGGTCACCTTTTGTTCCTATCCACTGTGGGAATTTTTGGGTGTCGACCTAGTATGAATTTGAATGTATAACAACTAGTTTCCAACATTGGATAAAGTTTTGAGGTAGAGGTTAATATAACTATGAATGGTGTTGATGCAAGAGAAAAGAAAGGGAATAATAAGAAGAAATATAGATGCGATATTGTTGTGAGTGAAGTATAATTAGATTTGAATTTGAGCAGAGAAGTGTGAATTTCATGTTAGGGTTCTTGAAGGAAGTGAGCTGAAGGCATCCAAAATCTTTCATGTGTGACTGTGAAAGTGTGAGAAATTATGGTGGACTCTTTGTTGCATTGAGAAGTATTTCTCTATGTAACATTCTTCTTCTATCTTCATGTATTCTTTCTATGGCAGTGAGTCCAAGCTATGAGCCTTTTTGGATAGTGTGTCCTATTCTAGCAGCGAGCCTCTTTGTACCAGTTTTGCAATTACTTATATTGTGAGCTAATCCTCACTATGGTTTTTCCCTTATTGGGTTTTCCTCATAAATTTGGTGTCCTTGTGTGTGTGGTGAGGTGATTTCAGTTTTTTTTATCTACACTTCATGTTTAATCAATCTAACAGAATAAAGACTTAATGAATGTTTGTGGATATGTTTACTCATTACTGAATTTGACACCATTTTCCAATGGCCGTTCATAGGTCGTTCAACAAATCTTTGTCGGAAACGCAACGAAATGGCGAAAACATTTGTGTCGCTATTTTTTCGTCGAAAGGCCGATGACGAATTAAACGTCAAAATAATGGCGAAGAATCATCGATCGTCGACATCGTGAAATGGCTCAGACTTTCATCAAAATATCAACGAACACTTCGTGTATCCACCGACGAATTACACCAAAAGTTCATCGCCAGTTTGACGAAATGGGCAAGGAGTAGCGTCGAAACAACACCAATTTTTTTTCGAACATGCAATGAAATAGGCAAGTAGTAGCGTCAAAACAACACCAAGAGTTCGTCGACTTTCTGACGAAAATACCAAGGAGTACCATCGGAAGAACACCAAAAGTTCTTTGAAAGTGCGATGAAATGGGCAAGGAGTAGCGTGGAAACAATGCCAAAAGTTCATCGAAATTGCAACGAAATGGGAAAGGAGTTACGATGAAACCTTCATCGTAGCTATAGCAACTTCGTCGAACCTTTCTGTTGATTTGTCGGTGGTTTTCGTCAAAATTGCGAAGAAGCATCAATTTAAAACAAATTTTTTTTTGTGGAAATGTACCATTGCGGAGACTGACGACTGATCATACATATAGACTGCATATTGGTTTGATGCTTCAAATGATGCATTTCTTATATTGAAAAGTGCATTACCTTATTGAGCTTCTCTTTGTTTCGAGAATAGTTTAATATTCTCTATGTAGGGCCAACCACATGATGGTGGAAGCTCATTTGGCCCCTCCCCTCACATCACTCTCAATTCCCCATACCCAATCATATAACATTAATCATTCATTTCATCCATTAATAACATATAACATTCATTCATTAACATATAACATTCATTAATTAACATATTCACATTCATTCATTAACATATAATATTCATTCTTCCGGTTTTACATATTATCAAAATATGGTTGTCATGATAAGATTACAATCACTTTTTTTTTGTTTCTTTTTTAAAGCTA
>VDFB02346725.1:0-86373 GCA_007258455.2 Sequoia sempervirens
TAGGATGTATGGTGTAGACCAATCCACATATAAGGTTGTGTTATGTATCCTAGTAAATGAAGACCTAAAGGAACAAATTTGTACTAACTAAAACAACAAATATGAAACTTAGTAAGCAATAAACTCACACATGTTTGATTTATACATGAAACATATCAAATTAAGCATTATAATAATATATTTATAACAATAGTCAATAGGGTTGTGTTTAATTGGTAGGATCACTCGGTTTCTTATTGGAGACCAAGGTTTTGTAGACACCTAAAAATGACTAACTTATTTCTTCCAAAACATCATCATTTCTCGTCATCGTCCTTTATCAATCCCTTCATCACTATTAATTAAATAATTTTTTATTATTTGATCAAGCTAACACATTTTCCACTTTACTTTTTTAATTATCTCATCACCTATTCCTCTAAAATTAAATATTTAATTTAACTTTGCACAATTCTCTAAAAATATCTTATTCTATCTTTATTCCTCTAACTCTAAATTTAGTGACCATCTCTAAATTTAGTGACTTGACTGAAAAGTAAGCTCAATTCACTCTCATTCACTTCCACTTTATCTACTCATGCAATTAGTGTTTTGATTCATATAACCACTTAAGTCCTCATCACAACCCCTCATCCTGACACATGTCACACCCACATTTTTCACGATATCTCAAACATCCTCATTCATTGATCTCATCTCACATCCTACACCATTGATCAAATATCAGTAAAACCTATAAAGCACCCCTCATTCACCCTTTAAATCTTTCCATGAGTTTTGTATCCACACCATACTCATTTTATATCACTTTTGCTAACAAGGTTATGCTAAGGTTTAATGAACAATCCACATATATTCACATTAACATTAATACATTCTACAATAGAGTAAGGCTAGATATTTTTGGTGGAGATACAATAGTTAGTTTAGTTTGATTTCATTTGCTTTCATGTTTTTGCACACAATTCATTGAGATATGTCACTTGATTATTGAATTAGGTTTGTTATTGCTTCATTTCTATTTCAAAATTCATTAATCTTATTTTCCCCTATTTGTAGGTTTGAATCTCACCAAGGATATCATAGTGTTCAAATATTGTATTGAAACAATGCTCTTGCTTTAGTTGAGAGTGTATAGTATAGGTCTATAAGTGATGCTAAGGATGAGATGACAAAGCAATAAGTAGGAGGATGCCTTGTAGGAGGAAACAAGAGGCATGCCATTCAAAGCATATGATAAGCCTATAGGTGATGTTGGAGGATAATGAAATGATAAGGAGGAGGATGCCCTGTAGGGGGAGTATAAGGAGAAAGTGTTTAAGCCATATAAGTGTACTGAGAGGAGGAGTAGGAGATTGTAAACTACAATAGTATCCCCCACTAAAGTAAATTAAATAAAATAATATCCCCATAAATAAATTGTATGTGATGTGGATCCCATAAACAAACCCTTACAATTTAAAGGCCATAATTTGATTAAAAGCCTCATTAATTAATCTATAATATATTTATAATAATAAATTAATATTTTAAAAATATACAAATAAATAATAAAAACTTATATCCATTAAACAGCAACATAACTATCTTTTTTTTTCCAGCAACTTTTACTTATTGTAATTCTTAACAAAGCTCTTCCTAAATTTTGTTGGCCACATGTGATTAATCTAGTCCCATTTTATTCTTCCTCAAACAAGAGTAAGGGTTCTAATTTGTTGGATTCAACACAATTCAACTCTTGGATCCCATAAACTACTTGATCTGATTAACATCATTAAAAACTTTCATTTCATTTCAATCACCATGCCTTTTCAAAAAAGTAAAACCTTTGCAATGTCATGCCTTTTTGAAAAAATTAAACTGTTACAATCTCATGCTTTTCATTGAGATGAAACCATTACAATCTCATATTAATCATATGTCCTAATCTTTATCATAGAATTAAAACTCAAATTAAACATCACATAATATGATACCAAATGGTGATGCAAAAAATGAATTTTGCAAAAAAACAGCAGCAATAATCAAATCAAATACTTGGAAGCAAGAGTTACAACAAAATAGTCCAATTTTGGTTTCTAGACGCAACTAAGATACTTTCATTTCTATATTTTAGAGTCCATTCCCTCTGTCTTCATTGGCTATCGCATTGTCTTGTTTGAAGTGTCGTGGAAATTTAGCATTCGAAGATAATGAATGGCAACAACCAGGCCTCGCTTTAAGGTCTGAATCCTGCCACGTGTCATCCAAACAAAGCGCAGCCGTGTCGCAGGGATAGTATCTCAACCAAGTAGCCAGACTCATACTCAAATATGATAAATTTATCAACACAGCAGAGCTATTCAGATCCGCGCTTATTTTCCAAATAAGCAATGGCGGCCACCAATCTACTCCTTTCAACGCCCATTAAAACCCAATTTTTCGGCCACCGCCTGGCTCTCTCGCCACCTGCCCCGAAATTCCTCCACCACCATCGCGCTACCCAAATCCTCGGCCCCCGCGCCTCACTGCAGCACAGTCTCCCGGCTGCGCTCATCGCAATTCCGCTCCTCTCAACATCGCCGTTGGCGCTCCTCCCCGCCGCCGCCGCGCCGGAGCTGGCCCCTGCCCCCCCTCCTCCAACGGGCGCAGAAGCTCTCCGTCCGAACGCCTTCCAAACTGCTGCCCCCTCTCCCTTCTCCGGCGCCGTCGTCTCCGCCCCGGAGCCCCGCTCGTCGGACCTTCCGGAGGGCTCGCAATGGCGCTACAGCGACTTCCTCAATGCTGTGAAGAAGGGCAAAGTGGAGCGCGTGCGCTTCAGCCGCGATGGCGCCTCGCTCCAGCTCTCCGCCGTGGACGGGCGGCGCGCCACCGTCACGCTACCCAATGACCCGGACCTCGTGGATATCCTCGCCATGAACGGCGTCGACATTTCCGTGTCAGAGGGTGATAATAATAACAATCTTTTTAATGTGATTGGAAATTTGCTGTTTCCGATACTGGCATTTGGAGGGCTCTTCTTTCTGTTCAGGCGTGCGCAGGGTGGGCCTGGGGGACCTGGCGGCCTTGGCGGTCCTATGGACTTCGGCCGCTCCAAGTCTAAATTTCAGGTACGCTACATTACTTTTTCTTTCCTCCTTCTTCATCATCTTTAAAATTTGTTTCGTTTCAATAAATTTAAAATTCTGTTATTTTTTTTGTATGCTTCCAAATTGTGTACATTAGATTTTCACAGTCCATAAGCTCACTATCAGGATAAATGTAATTGATCATGTACCGAACGTTTATGTAAACAAAAGAATACATGTTTTTCCAGAAGCTCATACACGGTAGATGATTTCAAATCGCGTACTTTATGTTTTGACAGTCCATAATAGTTGGAGGTTCTGGAAAATTTTTGTATGTTTTGTTCATATCAATGTTTCCAGATCACTAGCGACGGGAAGTGAATGATGATGGACCACACATTTACGATCACATTTATAATGCTGCGATCATATTTTTTGGCGTTGGCATGACATACAATAAACTATCAACCATTAGACTCAAATTTAATCTAAAACACAGTTATCACGTCCTCATGTTTTGCGTTTGTTAATTAGTTCATTCAGAAAATATGCACCTTTAGTTCTTTCCTTACTTTTGCTGTTGAGTTCTTGTTTGAATATTGGTTAATTCTTTACAATTTTTTCAAAAAAAGAATGGTAAATGTGGCACATGACTGGGTTGAAATAGCTCAGGTACATTTTCATTTTGCCTGCTTCATTGCCGTTGGTCTCTCTTGTAATAATTGTCCTGTCTTACCACCCAGTCACATCCACATGGCTAACATTTTCAAAAAATGATATTTTCTTGATTGATATTGAAAAATTCCACTTACTCTTTTGCCTCAGTTTGTTGCTGGTTTCAAAGTTTTTCTTAGTAACATGTTCTCCAAAAGCATTCACCAAGTTATGACATAAAATTTAAAATGTGCACTTTTTTGATACTCGGCTGAGATATTGACAATTTCTTTTTCAAAATATGAAATTTTTAATCAGGTTTTTTAGTTAAGAGGGTTAGAATTAGGAGGTTCTTCCCCTAACGACATGCAGGAATACTGCTCTATCTATGCTTGAACGCTGTAGCTCCTTACTCCTGCAGAGCATCCTTCCTATTATTGCTCACCTGTGCTGCTCGCAATCTCCCAGCGGTCCTTTGGAGTGAATACCGTATCTCTTATCTCCTCCTGCAAGGCATCCTCCTTATTGCTCCAATTCTTCCTCTGGCATCACCTGTGGGGCTACTACATACTCTATCAACTGAAGTGGGACTGCCGCTTCAGCATGCCATTCCAGTGCTAAGATGTCCTTGGGGAGATTTAAAGTTTGGTCTCCAAGATGAGAACCAAGTGGCCCTATCACTTTACCACAACCCCATTGACTGGATTTTTTAATCTAGTTATTTATGGTTTGAACTTTGAATTTTTTCCAATTGAACGATTTTTTAGTTTTTACAGTGATTAGAATTTTTAGAAATATTACACTGGCTTTGTAAATTTTTTTTGTATTGTAATATATTTTGAGACGCTGTGTGCCGGGTATTAATAATATTAATTCATAGGTATGATTATTCTGGATAGTTGTATTGATGTTTGTCATCCAATGTTTCAAGTGATCTGGCAGACAAAAATCATCGTATGTGGTTATTTGTTTAACCTACACAGATAAATTCATGCTAAAATTTACTATCCAATGAATACATTCTTATAAATAGGGGATCAACTAACTATTTTTATTTTCATGGGCTGAGAGTCAAGGTCTGAGGGTATCTGTTCCATAGCAGCTCATTTCGGGCATATCTCTTTTCCCAGTTCCTCCAAGGATTGAACACTGAGAGGTTAAGAATTCAGTATTTTGTCCCCTTTGGCTATCTTGAAACTTTTATTCTATCAATATAGAAACTGCAGAAATCTTAGGTCTTGAAAATTATTTGAATAGATTTTCAAAAATTGCATCGATGAATAAGGTTAGTGCCACAAGTGGAGCAATTGCATTAAAAAGGCCAGGTACAAGCCCCCACCAAACCTAACTTCAACATGTTCCGGCAGGTCACCACTTTTGTGGTAAAAAATGGTCAGAGCTGGGTCAAGCCCAGGGCAATTGTGATGGCAAAGTTTGTTATCTGCCCAGGTTGCCTTGGCCAAATGCAGATATGAACTTGATTAGTGCTCTAGTTGGAAGGAACGATGAATGTAAACTACTGCTTTGGGTTTAGTTAGCTTTTTTTTATTTTTGTGGTTAGACCTGAGTGTGGCTAAGCTATCTCAAGATGACTTCCATATGTAGTCACTAAACAAGAATGACATCTCTACTCATAAAGGTTGGTAATATTTACAAGGTAAGGGGGCCCACTATGGCAAGTGTTTCTTAGCATACGGAAGGAATGATAAATGTTGGTAATAATTACAAAGCAGCTTTGAGTTTAGTTAGTTTTTCAATTTTTGTTGTGTTTCACTCATGTATGTTTAAGGCATTCAAGATGACCTGAATGAGTAGGATGACAATTTTTTCCATAAATTATAAGGTCAGTGGACCTACTTAGTTCTCGTGGCAAGCATTTGTTGTCAAAGCGAAGGGACAGTAAATGTTGGTAATAATTACAAGGCAAGTTATACATTCATATCAATATATGACTGCCAGCAGTTATACATGCATAGTTTGAAATTAATTCATTAAGATCTGTTTGATTATCCTGATTGAATATATGTTCGTGTTATTGTCTACATCATTGCATGGGAGGCAGATTAGAAGAAAAAAATATTTTTATCCACTACTCTAAATAAAATCAGATACCTTATGTGTTTTAAAAATGAAGCCCTATAACATACATATTGTATAGAGACTAAAACTGAAAATTCCTTAAATTTTTCCCTGGTTGCAGGAGGTGCCTGAAACGGGCATAACCTTTGCCGATGTGGCTGGTGCTGACCAGGCCAAGCTAGAGCTGCAGGAGGTGGTAGATTTCTTAAAAAACCCTGACAAGTATACTGCCCTGGGTGCTAAGATCCCTAAGGGTTGTTTATTGGTTGGGCCACCCGGCACAGGAAAGACCCTACTTGCTCGAGCTGTTTCTGGTGAGGCTGGTGTGCCATTTTTCTCGTGTGCTGCCTCAGAATTTGTGGAGCTTTTTGTTGGTGTTGGTGCTTCAAGGGTCAGGGATTTGTTTGAAAAGGCCAAGTCTAAGGCACCTTGTATTGTTTTTATTGATGAAATTGATGCGGTTGGGAGGCAGAGAGGGGCTGGGCTTGGTGGTGGGAATGATGAGAGGGAGCAAACCATCAATCAACTTCTGACAGAGATGGATGGGTTTTCAGGCAACAGCGGGGTAATTGTTCTTGCAGCCACAAATCGGCCAGATGTTTTGGATTCAGCACTTCTGCGGCCAGGGAGGTTTGATCGGCAGGTTACTGTTGACAGGCCAGATGTTGCTGGGAGAGTGAAGATTCTTGAGGTAGGGACCCAATTTTTAATTTTATTGAAGATTGCATTTGGATTCAAGTTAGTTATTTTGCTTGAATTCGATTCCTGGTGTCAATAGGATTCAAAGAAGACATTCTTTTATTGTTCTTTTTAATGTTAAAAGAGTTGGTTGTGTAAAATTCAGTATGGCATAGGCTACCAACCATAAAAGGTTGGAACTGTAATTAATTTAGGGTAGAAATGCTGCTATTGTATTTGCTTATTAGACAATTGTGTGGCTGCTACTTTTCTCAATGCTTGCATTTTTATTTTGGGTTTTTAAATATTTATTTAATGTTAGAAGCATTAGTCATTGGTCGAATAAAATGTGATACAACATAGCTTGCTGATGAGAAACAATAGTATGTAAGCACTACAATTAAATTCGTTGGAGAAATTTTCTTTCTTTTGTTGTACTTGGTTTCTAGGTGTAATGAGCCTGACTAAAAGTTTTGGACAATTGTTTGACAGAATAACAATTTGAAACAGAATTACATTTTCTTTGTATTTATATATTTTTTAATTACCATATGAAAATTCAAGCTCTATGGTTATGACAATGATAAAACTTTGTCTAACAAGTTACTGATTTTAACAATATAATTAATAATACATATATGTATTGAGAGCTGAAAGTAATATAAGATTCTGACGTTTGGACGAAACAGCAGACCATAAAATATTATATCAGCCACCTCTCCTTGCTATTTCAAGTAGCCGCGATAGCTCCCAAGATGCCTGCATTTCTTTTCTTTTTTTATTATTTGCAAAGTATTTTATATTGGGCGACTGGCAATTTTAGACTCCAGTGACCCCACACAAGCTGTACAGCAGATCCTAAGAGTCATAAATGGGCCCAAATTCTCCCAAGGAGTCTAATGTGGAATTCTCTCCTCCCTTCCAAAGTGCCGCTGCCTTTCTTTACATTCCAACGTTCCTAAAAGGGCAGGTCAAGCATGTGGAGAATCCTAATGATATTGAAATTCCTCTAAAGTGTCGATTACTTTTTTTTCTTGGTTTTTTATCCACCTCAATGCTGGGCGGCTGGGTGAATAGAATCCCATAGGTATAAGGATTCCTCAAAAAACACAGCAATCTCCCTTAAACTCTTCCACGCCTCCTTTATAAGAGCTACGGCTGGCTGTAGCTTCCTATTGGTGCAGCTGATACATTATTTAGGCTGTATGAAATTTTCAACACAAACTCTCTCACATCCAAGGCGTCCACATTCAGACTGGCAACCAGTATATTATGCATAAAAATGTAAATGGAACAACCAGCACATTAAAAATAGTTCTCCTTATTAGTTTAGTTTAGCCTGCAAACTTCAATAAGTTTGTGACCTGCAAACTCCTTGAACTTATAAAAGTATGGTAATCTAGCTCAACATCTCCTCCTTTGTTTCAACACAACTGTGAATCCTGTTTAAATCCGCCACTGCATTCACTATGAAGAAATCCTTCTCCAAATCCAATCACCCTTGGAGTTTTCGCTATTTTACCCCAAATTTCCAGGATGGGGACGGCAGGGGATGGGAGGACAAGTTTCAGGGATGGCCTTTTTTTTGGGCCATTTTTTTGGGGACAGCAAAGGGGATGGCTATATAAAAATAGGGAAAATTTAAAATATATAGAGAAAATTCAAATATTCATTTGATAATATTGATAAAGCATTCATCATATGCATTATAGATCCTTAATACATAGCATTTGTGATGAGTTGAGAGTTCACATGAGTGTACATAGCGTTTTTCTAATACTTATGAACCACTTAATTGCTTTCATAATTTTTCCTCAGTATGCCAGTGATTTTAAAAAATAGTATACAAGTTACAACAAAATGCTCAAAGGCTACAAGTTTCACTTTCAACTGCAATATGAAAATACAAAAAAAAAGAATATTGCATTTTATTTCCTCCTCATTTGGGGTGGGTTGGGGTGTTGGGGCATCAAGCATTGATTAATTTTTTTTAGGACTTATATTTTTTGGAAATGTTGTTATTTATGTGGATGACAATCCATCCTCGGGTCGGTTGGGGGATGTCATAGACATCCTTGCCTGTCTTGGGGGCAGCTGGCCATCCCCTTTTGTTTTCTAGAACGTCCCCAAGTTTTTGGGACGCCACCTGCAGTTTCCAAAAATTGGGGATGGGGATGCCCCCAAAAATGCTAGGGATGTGTTTCCAGATTTCCCTGGGTTTTCATCTTAGGGTTTTGAGTTGAACACAAATGTTTAAACTTCAGAATAAGAAAGGAAATGACTAAAACATGTGAAATTTTCCTTTGCACTCCCTTTTTATATCATTTTTGAACTTTGGAGAAACTTTTACTTGATTTCTCATAAAATGAACCCTAAAACCCTTTTTACTTTTAATTTACTTTTGGCCCTGGAAAAGTCAATTTATATTTAAATGTTCACTTTTATAAAAACAATTAATTAAACCAAAGTTTCCTATAAAATAATATTTTGAGACTACTTAATTTAATTAATTAAATATTCTCTTTCCAGCATCCAAGTTAGCCTAAGGGAATTAAATAGGCTAAGGATCTTTTCTCACACTCACTTTTGAGAAGGGGACAATACACTAGGGAGGCCTTTTTTTTGTTTATTATAATTATAGACGTGTCACACTCATTGGTTAAGTAAAATGCAACATGACTTTGTTCACTGACCATATAAATGCAGACGGAAGTGCTGTAAATGGATTTGGATAGGGGAGTTTTGTGACCACAGTTGAATTTTTTAAAGTGTTTTTCTTTTGTTTATTAAATGATAGAAGTATAATGTTTCTTTATCATTGACTGAGTAAAATGCACCATGGCATAGGCTGTTGATCAGGAAATAGTGAACTGTTTTCATTTCAGATAAGATGTTGCCATTAGATTTTCTATAATTTGCTGCAAGTCCCTTTTGGTAAAAACAGAAAGAGAAATTGGGAGTAAATATTACAAAATATAAAGCTTTAGCATGGTTTGCTATTTTATTTTCTCATTCATCTGCACATAATTTGGCAGGTTCATTCCAGAGGCAAAGCATTGGGAAAAGATGTAGATTTTGAAAAAATTGCGAGGAGGACGCCTGGCTTCACTGGTGCTGATTTGCAAAATTTGATGAATGAAGCTGCCATTCTTGCTGCTCGAAGAGACCTGAAAGAGATTAGCAAAGATGAAATTTCTGATGCTTTGGAAAGAATTATTGCTGGCCCAGAGAAGAAGAATGCTGTTGTCTCAGAGGAGAAGAGGAGGCTAGTTGCATATCATGGTAAATTGCAACAAGCTTGTACTGTCAATTATGATTATAGCATGATTTCTTTCTGTATATTATACACATGGTGCTGGGTTATGTAAATTCCGTTTTCATGAGATGGTTTAAACATGCGATTGCATGAATGTGAAGGTTGGTGAGATGCCTACTGTAATTGCATGTACTTTTACCCTAGGAAAATCTTAACTTAGACAAGTCTCCTTTACCCCTCTTCTAATTTCTTTGTTGCAACAGCACAATTGTGTATGTATTCTACATTCCTCACCTGATTATTTGCTTTAGGCATCATCATGTGGGCTCTCCATCTCCCCTTTCTTTGTCTTCCCTCAGTGACTTTGCATTTTGTTTTTGTCATTTCCTTTAAACCTTTGGACTACTGTTCATCTCTTAACAATATTTCTCCCTTGTTGATGGACACCTATTTGAAGCAAATGATGAATGTTTCATGTTTCCATACACCAACTTCTTGACTGGAAAGTACTGTAAAAAAGGCTACCTTGTTTTGCCTTGGACCTCTCTTTATTTTTTAGACAAGCAGCCCTTATCTCTTGCATTTATTACAACTGGGACACCTGCTCAACACCAGTGTTTCCATGCTAATCATAGTCCTTAATCAATTTTTAATGTTTGACATCTAAGTTGCCAGTTCTGGCATGGGTCCTGGTTTGGGTTTGTGGATCTGGTTTGTGGGTTTGGCTAATTTTTTTTTGGGGTTTGGGTCTGCCCATACAAAAAAGTTAAAACATGTAAAAGTCTTATATATATATATATATAAGATTTTTACATGTTTTTTGTATGGACGAACCCTATATACATATATTCACTGTGTCAAATCTCACTAGGAGTATTGTATTTGTATTAGCATATACAGATTCATATCACCATATACAGTTTTACCTTGCTCTATACACAATGGAATCAGTTTCATACTAACTTCAACAAACAAATGCAACATCTTCTGTTATTACTCAATGTCAAACTAAGTTTCCGGGTTTGCCTGCTGCTGGCTGGATCTGGGTTCGGTTCGCACCACATATATATGGTTCGGTTCGCACCACATATATATGCATTCGGTTCGCGCCACATATATATATATATACATCCAGCATATTTCGCACCACATATATATATATATATATACATCCAGCATATATATGTGGTGCGAACCGAACCCAGATCCAGCCAGCAGCAGGCAAACCCAGAAACTTAGTTTGACATTGAGTAAAAACAGAAGATGTTGCACTCGTTTGTTGAAGTTGGTATGAAACTGATTCCATTGTGTATAGAGCAAGGTAAAACTGTATATGGTGATATGAATCTGTATATGCTAATACAAATACAATACTCCTAGTGAGATTTGACACAGTGAGCTGCTTGTGTTAAGGCTTGAATGGTTTGGGTTTGTCATCATCTGCATGCTTATCTGTGCATGCAGATTTTTATGTAAACCTGTTGAAGACCTTTATACTATGTATACCTCACCTTAACTTTCAATTACTTTATTTCTCAACCCTGAACAAAGATAATTCTTCTTGCTGCAGAATACTGGTGTTATAAAACATTGACATGGCTTTGTCCTCAGTAGTTCTTTTGCCTTAATTTGCTTTTTCCTGAGGGATGTGAACAAATTTTTTTCTTACATGGTACACATTCATGAAGTATATACCTTTGAAGATATATGTCATTATATTGTGTAAGATAGTAACCATCTTCCTATCTGCCATTCTTTCACCTCTTTATGCAGATCCACAGTAGAAGTATGGACCTACGTATCTTTAAATCCCAATTTGTAAACCATCAAGATTGTTAATCAGTAGATTCTTCCTAACATGACTCCGAAGAGTAAGTGATGTAATCCACAACTAATAACACCAATCTAAGTATTTTCTTTCTTAAGATATATGGGGTGTTATGCTTCGATGATATTATGCTACCTAAGAACATGGGCTGCCACGTACCATGCCTTGTTCACCTATGTTTATTCCTAGTCATTTTACATCTAGATGTTCTGGCATTTACTGCATGCTGTTTGCAGGGCCTTTACGTGCCCTCAATTTTGTGAGAAAAGCCACAATCGTATGTTCTTACCAATCTCGTTCTTATATTTAATGGCTTTAGCCTTTTAGGCTCCAAAATATATCTTATTTAGCATGCTACTGTCCAATGTGACCATTTTGGTGTTTGCACTAAAACATGTTTTCCCGATTTCCTAAACTAAAGTAAGGCGCTTGTTTATAATATCCACCCGAGCATTTGAAAGAATATCAGTTGACTAATGCTTTGATTTTCTGTGTGATGTAGAGGCTGGCCATGCCCTTGTTGGTGCACTTATGCCAGAGTATGATCCTGTTGCAAAAATTTCAATCATTCCCCGTGGTCAAGCCGGGGGTCTGACATTTTTTGCTCCTAGTGAAGAGAGATTGGAGTCTGGGCTATATAGCAGAAGTTACCTTGAGAATCAGATGGCAGTTGCACTTGGTGGAAGGTTAGACTGACATAATATTAGCAATCTCTTCGAACAGCTGTATTTCATGTGAAGCAACTCAAAAAAAAAAATTAACTGATGATTTGGTTTTTTGGCATACAGGGTTGCAGAAGAAGTTATTTTTGGTAAGGAAAATGTTACAACAGGAGCCTCAAATGACTTCCAACAGGTCTCTCGTGTTGCACGCCAGATGGTTGAAAGACTTGGTTTTAGCAAAAAGATTGGACAAATATCTCTTGGAGGAGGCGGTGGAAATCCATTTTTGGGACAACAGGTAATTTTCTAATGTCATACCATATTCAACTTTGTAGTTCAGATTTTCATATCGCCAAAGTACAGAGGCATCTTATCCATGTGCAAGGAGCCTAACTATAGTCTCTTACAGATGTCCCCACAAAAGGATTACTCTATGGCAACAGCAGATATTGTTGATTCTGAAGTCAGAGAGCTTGTTGAGAAGGCATATGCAAGAGCTGTCAACATAATCACAACACAAATTGACATTCTTCACAAATTAGCAGAGCTTCTAATGGAGAAAGAAACGGTAGATGGAGAGGAGTTCATGAGCTTGTTTATAGATGGAAAGGCTGAACTCTTTGTTGCTTAGAATTTGAAAATTACATTTATATGTTCAACAGCCGATACATTATGTATTTTTTGGCTGATACCAAATTTCAAATTATCCCATAATTAACATGTAATGCAAGACAAAAGGTCTCTGTCAAAGATATGGTAGGTAATGTAACAAGATCATATCGTACAACAAATACCAAGAAATCCAGTTCGAATATTAAAGTTTGTGAGAAGTACTATTGTTCCCACTTCTCAACAGTGCATCAGTATTTGGCACGACTTTCGTTGATGTAACACTATAGAAAGAAAGATTACTGTAAGTTATGATAGGCTAAAGGCCCTTGATAAATATCCAGTTCCAAGGATTTTTTTTTGGTCCTTTTGTGCCTACATTGGATTAGAATCACTTTAGCTTTCCTATCATGGGAAATTCTATCGAAAATGCTTGTGGATTTAATTATTAGGTTTTGTCAGGTTATTTAATATTTTGAAAGTGATTTAGAAAACTTAGGTTCAGATTATTCTTTTGATTTTCTTTGTCGGTAAAGAAGTATGATACTAATATGGAGGCAAAGCTCAAGAGTTACTAATAGGAATAGTAACCGAGTCACATCCTCCTGCACTTACTAGCATATGGTCCTAAACTACAAGTTTGCAGATGAACTTTGAATGATCATGACCGCGTGCCACTACAGAAATGCACAATAAGAAGACACAGAGTTGAAAGAAACTACCAGTCACAAATTTGGCATTTGGGCATAGAAGGGACCGTGACTTTTTATATATATTGTGATAATTTCTGAAGATCTGTGATTTATACTATATTTCTATGTGGCCTCTCACATAGGTATAAGAGGAAGAAGAGACAGAAGCCTCTCTTGAAATTCTTGTAGCATGCTAACTGTGTTACCAACACTCTTGAAACAGACATTTTTATTGCCATTACTTCTACTGGAGCATGACTAGTTCTTTTACATTAACTGACAAGACAAATGCTCATTGAGGCTTATATATAGCTTACATTTATAACTTTCAGGATTCAGACGTCGGCACCCCTTCGTTGACAATGAACAGGGATGATAGTACCCACGCAGAATTACTCTTCAGCATTATTACATACTACCTTGAAGAGAGAATGTGAGAGTTTAAATACGACAACAGCCTCTTTAAATCTTGAGACGATTTGCCCAGATTTCATCCCGTATGGTTTCTCCTGTTACTGAGGATACTTTACGGTTATAGGATTCACAAACAATTACACGACCCTCAAGCTTATGTTTGTTACCCTATCATTCCTTGAGGTCTTGAAATATCGGCACTTCCCAACCTCTGCGAAATGCCCAATGTCCCCGAGGACCTGGTACTCTGAACAGACACCTGTGGCAGACCTCAAGAATTTGGTCTGCTCAATTCTGAGCAAGGTGAAAGGTATTTGACCCGTCATTTTGAGAGCAATCATCCTACCACCTTTTCATCTTCTAGAATAGATTCTTATCCCTCAGCCACATCTGATCAAATTTGAAGGGATTCCTTTGAGGTGTCGTATCAGGATTGACAGCCAACCATTCTGGACGCTGGTCAAACCCAGAGACATTTAAAGTAGGAGAGTTCATAACCAACACATTGTTTAACCATTTTGGAGATACCAACCCGTCCGAATGTTTTGTATTTTTGCAAAAGCCCTCTCTTCCTGTTAGACCAGAGGACCTACTGATCTTAGGCTTTACTTTCAGAGTATTTCTTGAAATAAAGTTTTTGAAATCTGCCTGATCTAAATTCAGCAGACCGGGTCCGACCTCAGCCCCTCTTTTCCTTGGCTCCTCTAATTGACATTGAAGTTTACAGCCATTATTAAGTTATGCAACTGCAAACAATCGAGCTCAAGTGATATTTACTATCAAGTTTTCTTTCCCTGATTGGGATTTTCGGATGTGTGTTACAGATAACAGTAATATCACAAATATTCACTTGAAAGTAGTTGAACTAGCTCATTATCCAGTTTTCTCCTTTAGCAACCATCAAATGATTGATGGTACTGAGTTTCACATAATAAAAATCCAAGGCCAATACCTACAACCACAACTATCGCTTCTCCATATGATCTTGCAACTCTATAACCGAAATGTTTGTTTCCCAGATAAGCACAATATCTGGACTAGACACCTAAAGTTAAAATTTCACTGATCTCCTCTTATTAGGGACATTGAAGCCTCTTAACATTTTTTACTTATGATACCGTGGGACACTTCCCCTTTAGCCTTGAAACAAAAGATACTTGAGTTGGTTGTGATCTAGAATCGATACTTTCTTAGTGAACATTCTCAATGATAAAGTAGACATTGTTTTTGTAATGTGAATGTTATATTAGGTATCAACTCCATAGTTTTTGAGTCAAATTTATTGACTCATATTTACTTATAATAGTGGTTCACAAGAACCTATCTCTTATGAGCACAAATAGTCTACTTATCACTCATTACATATAGGTGATTCTCATAGGTATGAAGCATTAAGATTTATTAGAAGGTAATTGTACCATCTTGAGAGGTTTTGATATTTCACTTGTGTGAGCTCATCTAGATGCAAGGTGATAAGTGGACCATTTTGTTCATGAGAGATGAGTTCTTGTGAACTATTACTCATCAAATATGGGTCAATGAGCTTGACTAAAAAATTATCTAATTGAATCCTCATAAAACATCACAAACATTCTCAATCTTTCTACCTCATTCATCCTTGTTATTTTCTATTTTTTGCGAGGTAACTACCCAACTTTGTAGAAATATGTTGAGACGAGCAAACTTCTCGAGTTGCTTACCTAAACAGTAACTCACCTTCCACTTTTTCTTTAGACCAAGGGTTGTCGCTCAAGGCATACTTGGCATTGTAGACCTTGAAGTGGTTGGGAATACAAGGCCAATTCCTAAGATGGTGAATGCATTCCTTGGTCACATAACCAACTTGGAGACGTGAAGCACTATAAAGAGCTAACTGTCATAATCCAAATCCTAAAATAAGTTCCTAGATGATGAAGAAATAGTTAGACTTAGGAATAGTTAGCTCTAGATCCTTGGAAATTCTTGATCTTGCATATATTGTTTGCAATTTTCAGAATAGTGCTTATCTATTTATTTAAACTTACCCAAACTTTTCATCATTTTCTCCAAAATCTTTGTTCTAAACTTTCACTAAGAGACCATAAAGATGTATCAATAAGTCTTTATATATATAACTTTTCACAAAACCCTTAAAATTTGGCTATGTAGGAATTAGGGCACACAAGGATTAGTGTTGTTGCAAGTTTGTTGTTGGTGTTGTCATTGATGTCAACAATTGTTGGTGTTGGTCATTGATGTCAACAATGTGGAGATGGATGGTGTTGTCAAGTGCTTGTGCTAGTATGGATGTGTTGTAATTTGATAAGAAGGTGTTGTGGTGTTGCCATCAATGTTGCCATTGATGTCTTGATGGATAAGAGTTGCAGTTGTAGTAAGTTCACTTGGTTTCCAAGTGTTTTTGAGAAAATTTGAATAAAAGAGTGTGCAATGTGATAGGGGTGTGTTCAGTGTTGTGCTCCACATTTCTTCATGGTTGAAGATATGCTTGTGTGGATTGGATATGATGATCATAGGTGTTTAGAGATTCTATATCTAGAGTTTTAGGTTCTAGGTCATTTTGTAGTGAAAGTCGTGTTTGACAATTTATTTGTCTGTGTAGAAGGTTGTTTGGGAGAAATGAGATTGCTTCGCATTTCTCCACAAAGAAGTTTCCTATCTTGCGGATTTGGGAATGAGCTTATATTTTCTGTAACTTCCTTCCCTTAAGGTTTCAAGTGTTGAGGTGTTCTGCAAGGTTGGTTAGTAAGTTGTATTCTATGGAAGTATGTTTGGTTGCACGAAATGATAGTGTTCTCAGTTTCAAGTGGTTGTGGTAGAGTTGTAGAATATATTGACAATGCTAGAATATTTTGAGATGTGTGGATGTTGTGAAGTGTTGTGTGGTTCGCATGACCTGGAGAAGCATGTATGTGGTTGCTTGTAGTGTTAGTTTAGATTGGCCAACCTGGTGTGCTAGTGCTATTTGCGGAGGTACCTCGTGGATTGTGAATGTGTTGAGTAGCATGGTGATGTGGATTTGGGTCCTAGTTAACCCTTGGTGTGGTCGTCCTTCACTTCTTTCCACTGTGAAGGTGTATGGTGCCGACCTATTTCGGTGTTGCACATTTTAGGTGCATACATTTCATTTAGGCCGACCTAATTGAGATTGTCTAGGTCGTGGATGATATATAAGGTAAATTGTTGGAGATGTGTGTGGATCTATAGAAGGTATTCAAAAAGATGCGAATTTGATTTAGTGTGGTGATCTGAGTGTGAGCTTAATGCCCATGACTTTGATGCAGTGAGCAGAAGGGTATACATTTTTAGTGTGCTTGAAATTGTTGGAGGCAATGAGCCAAAGGTTGCAGATGGCATAAGGTTTAAGTGGTGGATTTCTCTTGTTGCCTTGAGATAGTGAATCTCTTTGTAACAGTTTTCTTCTATCTTCTTTTTTCTTAGTAGTGAGCCACTTGACAGTGAGCCTTTCTTCTTTTTCTGGGCAGTTAGCCTAATTGTATTCAACGTTGCAATTCATACATACATGAGCTAATCCTCATTGTTGTTTTTCCCTTCTTGGGTTTTCCACATAAATCTGGTGTTCTTATGTGTCTGGATGTGTTTGCATTACTGTTTCATATGATTACATTCCTCTAATGCATGATAAGGGTTTAATGGTTGATAAGGGTTTGAAAAGATATTGAGGGTTTCAATGTTTTTAGGTATACAACTGATTCACCTCCCCCTCTTAATTGTCTTGTGCATCTAAGAAGTGTAACATTTGCATCCCTAATTTTTGATAAAGGAATCCTTTAGAGTTTTATAACTAGGGTTTGATGTTCTTTGTTGTATAATTATTAAGTTGATTTCTAATACATTTTTTTGAACTTAGACAAATGTTTTTGATAATAGGAAAAACAGATTTTGAAGGGATCCGTAACCCTTTACAACAAAAAAAGCCAGGCTGCAGAAAGGACAGCCTGCAGCCAACAAAAGACCAGCACCCAAACAAGAACCATCAAGAATTACAATTAGCACTTTTCTTGTGGGAGCGAAGAGTCATATCGAAAGGTCGTAAAGATTTATCTTTTTTACCCTTGACAGTAATCCATCCTTCTTCCACCTGCGAAGCCATACTAAGCCAATCCGTCTTTTGATGAGGAGGAAAGCCAGCGTCCAAGCACTTAGGATTGTCCTTATGACAACTTTGTGAAGATTGAGACTTATCAGAGAAGCTGCCGGGATGACCAGCCAAGGCACTATCATCCGGAGGGGCAGCCAAAGGCACAATAGGGGTTGTCTTAACAACCTCACCAGAAGAGACGACCGGAGGGGGGGTTCCAAGGTCCAGTGGTTCCGAAGCAACCACCTCAAAAAAGCTCTTATTTTGATCAGCAATCTTCTCAACAGTATAATGTTGTTGAGAAGCCCCTTTCCACCAAGTAGATGTCTTAGTATTTTTATCAAAACCACAATGTGCAGCAGCGTGTCCGGTTTTGAAGCATCTTCTACATCGGAAAGGAATTCCTTCATAATCCAAAGATTGGGTCCAAGAGCCTTTAGAAGAAATAAGTAAGATCTCCGCAGGTAACCCTTTTGAAACATTTAAATCGACCAATATGCGAGCAAAGGTGGAATGAAGAACGTCAGTAGAATTTTCATCCACCATCAGAAAATCTCCAAGAGTATCACCCACTTCCTCCAAAAGAGAGACATTCCAGAGATGAAGGGGGAGATTAGGTAATCGAACCCAAATTGGGAATTTGTTAAATGTTTCAGAAACATGGTTGAAGTCAGAATGCCAGGGTTTCACCATCAGCAAAAATTTGTTTTCCCAACTAAAAAATTTGTCACACAGAATAACATTTTTGTCCTGAACATTATCAAAATTTTCCACAAAAAAACCTTTTGCCAAAGGAAAAATTTGAACTTTACCCGAGATAAAAGGCCCCCATTCAGCCGAAATCCAAGAGTGCAGAAGAGGGAGGCTGGGCCAAAAACCTTTAAAACGACAAATCACTCCA
The DNA here is from genome assembly GCA_007258455.2 of Sequoia sempervirens. Taxonomy (NCBI): domain Eukaryota; kingdom Viridiplantae; phylum Streptophyta; class Pinopsida; order Cupressales; family Cupressaceae; genus Sequoia; species Sequoia sempervirens. Next base: position 18,920 of record VDFB02346725.1, read on the forward strand.
AGAGCAGAGAGATTAGCAGCAGTCTCCTCAATTTCGTTGACAGTTTCATCCTTAAGCTTCACTGAGATTGAATTCCGGACCGGAATAAAACCACCAGAAAGCCCTAGCTTTGATCCATCATTCATCCTGGCTTTGGCAGCAGAACCAGCACCCTTAGCCTGCCCACCACCAAGCAGATTCGCCCCAAAAGCCTTGGTCGATCTAGAAAAGGAAGGAACAGGGCCGCCACTGCCCTGTCCACCACCGATGCCACTGTCATTTCCCTGCAAACCAGTCCGCAGGCCAACACCAGAACCTTCCGCCAACCCTTCATCTGCCAGACCGCGAGGGGAAACCCGCCGACGCCCATAGGAGCCAAAGAGCACCCCGCGACGCCAACAGGAGCCCTGGAGCCCCCTGCGCAATCTCCCGCTCTCTTCGCCATTCAAAAATCTAGAGGTCCTTTTTAGAATAGTTTACTTAGACAAATGTTAATATGTAACATATTAAGATTTTTGGGTGTCATTCAACATTTATTGTGAATTATCATTCTTTTTTGTTTTTGGAAAGAGGGGTAAATGCTTTTGACCTGGAGCTATGAACCAGTGAGGTCACAATCGGGGGACCTCATCCCCAACATAAATACTCAACAATTACACCCCAATGGGGTTTGAACCTTGATGGAAAGAACACCATCACAACTTAACCATCACGCCATGCCACCATTGACTAAATTATCATTCTTACATTTATATTTGATTTTATAATTCTTTATGATAAAGATGTAAACTGAAGAATAAGGAATTAAACAATGAAATGAACTCTAGTATACACTTAAACATACTTTCAATTGAGCTTGAAAAGGGTGTGTTCCCATGGTTGAGAGACCTTACAAATGATCTCCCAACACCTCTTGTTGTGCACCAATGGTGTAGATGTGCCCATTTAATGTGTTGGTATGTAGTTGCTCTTCAAACTAGCAACACGACTTTACATTTGTGAATCTCTTTCTTTTGGCTTGGGGACAAGGTCAATTTGTAGATTGAGAGGATGATTGATCAATGAGTGAAATTAACCATGAAATCAATGGTTGATGATGCTTAAAATATTTGGATGAAGGAGAGGCCTCCAAGTGGCAATCTTGTGATTTGTGCACTTGGGAAGGACAAATATCAAGATGATTTGGATGTATAGGATTGACTTAATTTGAATGGATTGTTGAGATTAAGAGTCCCCACACATGTAAGAATAACCACATGGATGTGGGATTCAAATTGTGATTCCTCCCACACATGTGAGAGATCACACGAGAATGTGGGATTTAATAAGTGAAAGGTCTCACGTATAAGATGAAGGGTGATTTTTTTTGGGATAAATGGGTAGTTAGGATTTTTATGTAGGATTTTTTAGATAAGGGGGATAGGTGGGTTTAAAGAACATGTGTGTATTGTCAGATTAATCATTCATTAGCTAATAATTAATTAATCTTTAATTGATTATTAGACTAATTTTGCTTTATGCACTTAAGCTAAACTTAAGAGTGCTTTGTTCTTTTATTAGTATTATTAGATCATTTTGTCTCATCACATGTGATGTTGACACTTGTCATTATCTAATTCCTTCTCATTTAGGGTTTTCTCTTATAAGCACTTTCTTTCATTGTATTGAGTCTCTTTAAACTCTTGAGGTTCATTTTGTAAGTTCTTTCTTTTTGAAGAAATAACAAATCATTATTTGCAACTCTTGTGCATGGAAGGTGCTCTTGTTTGTTGTTTGATCTCGTGTCTTGTGTTTTTCACAAATCTAAAATAGTATTAGAGTGTGAATTTTGCATGATGCAACCTATAATTTAGTTACTAAGGTTTTAATCTCATGATGGTTATAGTGCAACTTGGAGCAAGATTTGTGTGGTTATATTCTTCTCAAACTCAAAATTCTAAGATGCACACTAATTTTGGCCTCTAGTGTTTGAGGTGATATCATGATGAAATTAGACATGATCTTATGATTATATATTTTCTAAATTGTTAATTAGTCATCAAAGTATGAAATACATGATTTATATCAAATTGTATGGATCAAAGTGTGCATTTGATGTGACTTAGATTTGGTAAGAAAGTTTTGCACATTTATAATTATGGCTGGTAGCCTTAGATGTAGAGTGACAAGGGCTTGGTGTAAGGTAAGTGATCAACTAATTTAGGTTATAACAATTACTACAAAGTCTAAGGTGTCACATTTTGTAACTTGAACTCCAAATTCCAAGGTTTGAGGCATGTATAAACTAACTTTATTACAAATTAGACCTTGAAGTCTAAGTCGGTATAACTATTCAATTTCTTGAAAATCATGAGATTTCAAGAGGGTTTCCTTTTAGGCAAGTTCTAGGGGTTTAAAAGTTGGCATGGCAACCTTAACTCTCCATCAAATCTTAGTATTCATAGTATTTTTCTATTGGGTTTTTAATATTTTTTATTTTTCATCATGCTCAGTACATTGGTGTTGGTAATCTTGTGTTTTTGTTCTTATTATGATACCTTGTGTACACATTGTTATAAAATGTGACATGTGAATGTCACACAAGTGCAATGCAAAAACATTTTTCATCTAGTGTTTCTAGTCAATTTCTTGGGGAAAAGGTTGGGGAATTACACTTGACATATAAGAAATGAGGTATAAGTTCAATTTTGAATGCTCTCTAAATGAGAAAATCCTAGAAGGCATTATTTCTAAATGAGAAGAAGATGATAATGGGAATGACTCTATTGTAGATGAAACACATGGGGATCTCAAAGATTAGTTGTATGTTTTTATTTATGAAGAGGAAGGAATTTATTGATTGATATCTAGCTAGAGGTCTAGTAAATATCTACTAGTTCCATGGCTTGATTTTCTAACTTATATTGTGGTGATAGACTCTAGTGTTCCATCAAGTTTGAGTAGATGGAATGCAAAAGTGACTTTCCTTCGTGTTATAGCATGTTTCTTTCACTATATTCTACATGTCCTACTAATCTAGTAGTAGATGCGAGTTTCCAATGTCTAGGGGATGAGGCCCTTCCTATCCTTCCAATTGGGGAGAGCTCACATTACATTTCTAGCACTCACTTTTCTAGGGTTGGGTTGATGTTATTTTTTCTTAATGTATAATACTATTGTGAGGATAGTAGTGTGAGTATTGTACATAATGTATAATACATTTCTTCCTATCTTCTTAGAGGTACAAGAAGATTCAATGTTAGGTGTTTGTGCTTTTGTGGAATATTTTCTTTCTCCCCACATTCATGTGGATAGTAGTGTGAGTATTGTACATATTACTATTGTTGAGGAGGTGTTGATTAATGGTCAAAGAGTAGTCAAGAGACATGGTAAAATCACAAAGTTGTGTCACACTTTTATAAAGGAATTGACTAGCATTGATCCAAATTTTTAACTTGAATCACTAAAAAGAGACATCTTTTTAATTTTGAGATGATGTAAACTAATAAAATATATATTTTTAGTGTATTTTATGTTTGTATTTATTTTTTATTTTTTAAAATTTGAATATATAGTTTTTTGTAAAATTGGCACTATAATTTAGTTGCTGATAAAATGCTGAGACATGAAGTTAAATGGGATGTCTCTCTTTATATAGTAATTTTTTTTTTCTTTAAGTTATTTTTGTATATATTTATAAGTTAAATTTTTTGTCCATGGATTTATTTTTCCCAAATTTGATAAATACATTTTTTAAAATAAATATTAAAATATGTGTATATTGAAAACACAACTATTCTCATGGGACGCCACCTTTTGTCTTAACTATTTATCCAAAATAGAAAAAAATATACCATCTTGACATAGAATATTTATCTAACTTATACCATATTATTTTATATTTTTTTTTACTAAATTTTATTATTTTTTCTTGATTAGATAATCAACCTTATATTTTGGTGTTGGTAACCTATTTTTAGTAAAAATAAAAAATAATTAAACTATTAAAAACTACATATAAGGTAAGTGCAAAGAAATGTTGTACAAAAAAGTGGCCAATGTGCCAACTATAAGGCAAACACAAGCACATTATTGGGAAAATAATAGAACGTGCTCGCATTATGGCTTGGTAATACCAAGCCATAACATGAGCGTGTTTTGTGACTTTAAAAATGTGCTCGCGTTATGGCTTGGTTTGGTAATACCAAGCCATAATGTGAGTGTGTTTTGTGACTTTCAAAAAGCACTCAAATTTTTAATTTTTCAAAGCATGCTTGTGTTTTCAACTAAACTAAATGCGAGCATGTTATGTTGAGCTATAAACACTCATTTTTAGCTCAACAAAACACAAGTGTTTTTTGTTTAGATAAAAACAAAAAATAAAATTTCCCTCATTCTGCAACTCATGGCCATAAGTTCTAACTCACATTTTCTTCCTTTTTCCCTCCAAAATGCGTTATTGCTTTGTAAATTTGACAAAAAACTCCACAATGCCATGCCATAGAAGAGGTAAGCATTGAATTTAGTATTGCTATCAAATTTGGTTTGCAATTGAAAAATGAAATATTTTTGATAAATTTCATGGTTTTTTAAAATTTTATAGTAGATCCTATAAATTCTAATCCAAAGCCAAATTTGAATGAAGAAATTCCTAAAGACAACCCTACAATTCCTAACTCTCCTTGAACTCTTCCAACAAACCCCAAACAAATCCAAGAGGACTTGATAGGGAATCTAGAACAAAATAAATTCCGAATCACCGAATTAGTTTATGTTGACATGGTGACAACTCAAATAAATCAATGGAAAAAGTTATAAAGAATCATATCATCAATTTTATTTGATTAAATTATCTGATGATGAAGTGAAAAAGGAAATAATGAAATAATAAATATGTGATCTTTTATGGATCCTAGAACCAATGGACCCTTGCCATGACTTTGAGGAGATTTCTAATACATTAGTGCAGCCATGATGAGATAAAAAATAATTTTTCGAATAGGTGGTGGATGGTCTTTGACCAAACTCCATCTAATAATTATGAGGTGCCATTATATTTTATGAGAAAAATATATTGTGAGTTTTCTCTCATGAAATTTCCAATTATTTTGATGAGTGAGTTTTAGGGTAGAAGTGGAGGTTCTGCCAAAGAAAGATTGAGATCTCATCATGTAGGAAACTGTCAACAACAAATAACACTAGCACACAAATCTATTGATCATGTGATGGTTCTATTAGTCATCAAGGAGACTATAAAGGTGCAATCTCTCCATGCAATTGCTAGCCTCACAAACACACTTATAGAGCATGGCACAAAAATATCCCAACCTTTTTCTTCAGTAGATGATCCAACAACATGACCATCTAGTTCTAGTGGTCTCGCCTCTTGAACCTATTCTTGGAATATTCTAATCTATTTTTTGGAAGAGAGTGATGTGGAGGGTGTAGAGGGTTCCACCTCCCATGAGTGCACTCATTGTCATCTTAGATGTTTTGGGAGTACGAGGGTGATTGAGGTGGTGCATCAGATACTATGGTGATGAATGATGAGCTGCTAAATGATGTGTATCCTTATGACATTCAGGTATTTTGATAAGAATTTATAACATTTTATATACTATACTTATAATTTGTAAATTTAGATTTAGTTTTAATTATATAATTGAATTAAACTAATACAAACATTATACATTTCAAGGTGTAATGTCAGAGGTTGGTATGAGATCGATCTTCCCTCCAACAAGTTGTATAGCTACATATGTATTAGAGGTAAATTTTTTATAATAATATCAAATTAAAATAATAATTTATTTAAAAAATAATTTTTAAAATTTTAAAATACGAATTTTTGTTGAATAGGTGGGCATTACATCACCATCTAGCATGCATTTTGGTATGGATGGTTGCAACATTGGATTTACTCAAGTACACTATAACACATTTAATTATTGTTTTTGCAAATTTCAAATTTATTGTTTGTGCATATTTATGGTTTTAATTTTAATATTTTTTTTTTTTGCTACTCAGGAGGTATCCCCGCGACTCCGCCCAGTGATTCCCATTAGTCCTTACCTCAGGCTTATTTTTCTGTTGAGTTGGGGTTCCTGGTGGGGCGAGCGAAGGCGAGACTAATCCCCCTGGGGTGTCAATCGTAGGGTCACACCAAACTAACCACCGGGTAAATCTAGTCGGAGTGAGTTGAACCTTGGACCTACATGGGATGAACCCAAAGCCTTAGCACAACCATACCAACCGTTTGACCATATGGGTTTCCCTCCAGGTATACGAGAAAATTTGGATGTTGGTATTTGTGCTACAATTTCATCATCAATGCCTTAACAAAAGTATTAGCATGCATATATATGAACTTAATAATGATTATTTTGTGTCAATCTACTATTATTTTTTTAGTTGATGAATTCAATTGTCACACCTCCGGGTATATGAGAAAATTTGGATGTTGGTGTTTGTGCTACAATTTTATCATCAATGTCCTTAACAAAAGTATTAGCATGCATATATATGAACTTAATAATGATTATTTTGTGTCAATTTATATCATTAGGTATTAGTACCAAATAATTGATAAATGTGTCTTTGTTATGTTATAGATTGACGTAAACACTCCTGTACAAGGACAAATGATGATGTCAAGCGTCATAGGCAAGAAGAACTAGACTATCGATATGTTGTGTGTTTATAATTTATGATTTTAAATAGTTTTTATAGCTATAGACTTTGGTATAGCATCTAATTTTATATTTTGTATATATAGGCCGACCTGCATGATAGTGAGCACAGGAGATTGGAATGACGCAAGACACTAAGTGATACAAGGGATTGAGGTTCAATGTGTAGTTAGGCTAAAAGAGGTTGAATGTTTGAAGAATATTGTTCAAGATTCATAGATGAATTTACTTTGTGTGCATGTACATGGCACATAGCTAATATAATTTTTATGGCTATATGTATCAATGATACTTTTAGTTTGAGATATAATACATTGGCCTCATGGTAAATTGTATGACATTTTGATGATATTTTATACACCCTCATGGTAAATTGTATGATATTTTGCTAAAAAAATTTATGCCTTCATGGCCTTATTGAGATTAATATATAAATATTTTATGCATAGTGGTAGCTTAAATGGTTTAAAATGTTCTCATAATTTAATTAGCTCTTAGCAGTGTATTTGCGAGGACCTAAGAGTGGCAACAATACTTATATCTTTTTATTAGAACCACTCACTACATCAATGCACTATTTAAAAATTTGTTTCACTTGCAGCTAAAGAAGATGATCATATTTGACTTCAATGTATATGAAAGTTATGATTTCATGTACATAGCACAATATACACATAAGAACCTACCTCTAAAAAAAATAAGTGTTAAGATAATCTCGTGATTCAATTTTGAAAAGCAACACCATTTCAACCCTTAGAATAATGTCTATTTTTAGCTCAAAGAAAGGAGAATGTTGAGTCTTATAAAAAATGATTGGTACCACTAGAATTGGTCAATGATTACATACCATATCCATTAATTTATACACGTATCCATTCTCATACCCACATTCCTCTCGATAGTTTCAAGCTCTAAATCCTTTAATAACTTTAATATCTATCTTTTTGCACACTTTCCTCAGCTATGGTGATTGTTACCTTAAAAATAGTATACATATCTTATTATATGTAAAACAACAACACAAATAATATCTCACCAAATATACGCTCCAAGTCCACATGATACACATAAAACCTAGATACACATGTCACCCATAATCTATTCACATGTCAACACTTCAATTAAAAACTTGATCTAGATTTCTACCCACATGTGAATCTCTATAAAATACATTAGGAATATTGAATGTACCCTCCATACAAACTCCCCTCATTCTATTCTACTAATTACTCTAGAGAACCAAAAAATACTTCATGCACTTGCCACATGCCTGCAACTAATCTTCCCTAAACTCAACCATGGAAATTCACAAATAAAATGATCCTAGTCAATGTAGAAGAACCCGTCCTAGGGTTTTCATTACAAATCCACCCTCCAACTATCTGTTAACATAGAACATGAAAATGTGCTTCACTCAGATTACCAACTTAGAAACACAATTGTCTCCTTCATGCAACTTATTGTTGATGACAACTATTTTACAATGTACTACATATTCCCTTCCACCCCTAAATGTTTCAAGCATATGTCACCATATTGCATGATGCTTGTGATGCATAAATATTAATTATACCTTCTTATTTGGCCCTATGAGAATCACATCTTTACAAAACCTAAAATTTATTCTTCCTGCAAACTTGGTAGGGATTTATAACATATAGTTGGAGAGTGCATAGGTCATAGGGTTTTTATGTTTTATGTTAATGTATTGAATGTGTGTAACCAATTAAAGAGCACGTCTCATGAAAATCCACAAGAGTTAAAGAACACATCTTATAAATTATCTACCTTCATTGGCCTTGCTTTTTTATGATCACATTCATTCACACCTCCATAATGAAAAAATAAAGTTCTTACATTTAGTAACCAGTTAAAAGTCTTGTACATGGAGAACTCATTATTACAATCTGGAGAATGTATGAAGGGTTAAGAACATGTTTTGTAAAAATCCCCCCCTTTTCATGATTGCATTCATTCCTAAATTTGAACATCATGCAAAAATGTAATTTTGTACATGCAAGAGTCATTATCTTACAATCTCGAGAATGCAAAAAGGGTTAAGAACATGTTTTGTAAAAGTCCCACCCTTTTCATGATTGCATTGATTCCTATCTCCATCGTGCAAAAAAATAATTTTTTCCATGTAGGGTTCATTATCTTACAACCCAAAGAATGCATGGAGGGTTAAGAACATGTTTAGTAAATGTCCTATGCATTTCATATTGCGTTCGTTCCTATCTCCATCATATAAAAAAATATTTTTGTAGTTATAGGGCTCATTATCTTACAATCTAGAGAGTGCATGAAGAATTAACATGTTATGTAAAAGTACTACCCTTTTTATGAATTCATTTTTTCCTATCTCCATCATGTTAAAATGTAATTTTGTACATACAAGAGTCATTATCTTACAATCTTGAGAATGCACGAAAGGTTAAGAATATGTTTTGTAAAATTACTGCACTTTTCATGATTGCATTCATTCCTATGTCCATCATGCAAACTATAGTTGCTTACTATAGTTGATGTAAGAACAAATCGGGTAATATTGATATCTTTAGGGTGTGAGGTTGAACCTACTGATTGGTACACACTAATTAGATTTCTTACAATAATTCTTTCACTATTGGTATTGAATGATCTTAAACCAACGATCTTCATAGTGACTCTACAATTAATATTTTTATCATTTTAATACATAATTGGCACCTTCTAGTTTCACTTAAGCTTTCAATTTTTTTTTTCCATACTTTATTAGCCATTCTTCTACAAGTGTGATCAAGAATTTTATTAGGCATTGGTTTCAAAATATTTTCACCTATGTCTTGATTAGATACCTTGATCTTTTATGAATAGTTCTAGGAGCTGTGATGATTGACATGTGTTCTTGGTTTGCATTTGGTTTAAATTTGATTTGTCATTTATTATTTCAATAGGTGTTTTAATATTTGTTTCCACATTAATATCAATTGGTATTGATGACGCACCTTCTCCACATTTTCTCATTTGACATAGTCTTTTCATGAACTCCCCTTGTTTTTTTCTTGTCCACTTGAATTTTCTCGAGTGTTCCTCGCTTATTCCTTCCCATGGTAATTATCAATTGTTCTTAATTTTTTTTTTTTTATAAATATACATTAATCAATATTTTAATTATAGCCAAAATAATAAAACTATCACAAAAACATGTATTGATCACATGTAGACTCTTCATAGACACTTAAATGGTTTTTACTTAAAATAATTAAAAAATTATAAAAAATCTAAAATACTCAACAAAAATTAATTCAATTACAATAATTAGTGGCCCTCTCTATTAATTGGGATGCCCTTCTTTTGCTGGGGTTTCTTTTTGTTTTCATTCTGATGTGAGGTTGTTGGGGTGTGCTTTGATGGGTGCTAAGCTATCTCATACTGCGTCCTTATTGTACCAGTTGCTCGTGTCACCATGGGATGAGGTGTGTTGTCTTACTACTGGAGTATTGACTTCCTACTAGGATTTACAGTTGGGGTCTCCTATGGAGGAGGAGATTGCTCTTGTTGAGGTGGAGCCCTCTCCTATAGAGGTGGAGATGGTTGTTGTTGCTGCAGTGGGTTGTTCCCTATCTTTCTGCTAGTTCCTTTTGAGGTGGAGCTATTTTGTGTAGGAGATTGGGGGCTCTTGTAGTTTTGCTCCGCACTTCATCCTCTCATTTAGAGGGGAGCTCGCTTTTATTGAGGTTGAGATTGAGATGGTGTTTTGGGTGAAGTGATTCTCTAAGCTGGAGTTGGATCCTCAGTGCTTGTTTTTTCTTGTTGACTCCCAAATTATGGTGGGGAGTTGGGATATGTTGATCCTAGGTTCTTTCTGGAGCTGTTGTTTTAATGGTGTTATTTGGAATTTTCTACTGCATGGAGGCATTGATGTTCAGGTTATCTTGGTCCCACGGGGGGTGAAGGCTATTAAAGGTTGTTGTTCTTATAGATTGATGGGTGGCCTGCAGGGTTGTGTTGGTTGGGCTCTTGTTTTTGGTCCAGTGTTGGTGCTCTGCTTGAGGGGCTAGAGTTCTACACATGTTGATGGTTGGAAGGTTCTGCCTTTGGGATATGCTTTCTCCTATAAATATGGAGAGGCAAGGAGGTGGATGGGGGATCTCTACCCCATCAGTGTTAATGTTGTTTCTGGTTCATAATTGATTTCTCTAAGTAACAGGCTCGATGTGGGATGGTTCTTTCAAGGAATGATGATGGAATTAGTTGTTTTCTGGTGGTTTGGGTTTCAGGATCCTCTCAATCCCGCTTGTTTGAGTTGGAAGTATAGATTGTCCAACCCTCCCTTGAGGTGGTTGCTGTTTCAGGCTATGGTTTTGTCTGCTTGGAGGGTGGCCTACTAGCCTATTTTGTTGACTGTAAGGCCTATTCCAAAATTTGAAGATGACCCTTCTTGGAGGGAGTGTGTGTTCCAAATTGGTGATAATTGGGTATTTTTTGTTTTGGTCAAATGTGTGCTATGAAACTTTTGGTGCTTAGTAGTATTGTCATGGACTGCTATTTTTTGATAGCTTTGTTATAGTTTCACACCTGCTAGTCTTTGGTTGATCTCATAAATGGTTTGCGTACCATTTTATGGATCAATTTGGGTATTTTGTTTTTGATTATGTTGGTTATGGTTTTGTGGTTGCAATTCCAAGTTCTTGGACTGTGTGCCTTTTTAGGCTTGGTGGTGGTTGGTGCTATTTTTCCCAGTTTGCTTCTCTATTTACTGTTCTAAATCTGTAACCATGGGATCAGGGCCCTTCCCCTACTTAACTAATAAAAAAAAATGACAACTAAAATTGTTGAATAAACAAAAAACATTCAACAATCACATAGTTATTGAATTCCAATACATTCCAATCATTTGAACTTGCATAAAATAAAATAGTCTCTTACATTGTTAGAAAAAAGTGTGCAAAAAGCATGATCACTTGTAGTGGGACCTTCAATGTGATTGTCATGTGATTTTTTCTCTATTTTTCATCCTTTTAGCCTCAAAAAAATATTCTCACATTATTTTCCATAGAATGGTCATGTTTCTAAGCAATTAAACAACTATTTTCTTGTTTCAAGCCCAAATAAAAGAGCAACATTCATAATAGACAAAACACACTCGTGTTACAAAGTGTGAGCATGATTTTCCTATTTTAGGTGTTTTCATGACACTTTATTTATGCATGTATCAAATTTAATCTATAGAGGGAGAGATGAGGGTTGAGAAGAGGGTTTCAAATCAAGAGGTGAATGAGTAGGATGGATATGCTCAAGATCAAGATTGGATAGGGAAACACACTCTCAAGTTGTAGCACATCAATGACACTTGTGATCTTTCAAAAGATGGTTATGTTTAGTTTGAGATAAAGACTCGATTAGGCAAAGAGGGGGATCTACTAGCATGGGTTCATTTACTTGAACCATAAACCTTGAATCCCTAACATTAAAACTTAAACCATAAACCCTAATCCATTAAAATAAAACCTTTAACCCTAATTTACCTTAAACCATAAACCCTAAACTGTTAATACCAAACCATAAACACTTAAATTAAAACCCTAAATCCCAATCCTTAAACACTAAATTGTAAATACCAAACCCTGAACCCTAAACCTCTAAAGCCCAAACTATAAACCTTAAACCTTAATCCCTAAAAAATTAAAACTATAAACCCTAAACACTAAACCCTAAATCCTAAATCCCAAACCATAAAATACAAACCTTAAATTCTAAAGCATAAATCCTAAACCCTAAATTGCAAAGCCTAAGGCCTAATGATAAGCTATGTCTTTTGGAAGGAACTAACAAAATAATATCAAGAATGATGATAGGGAGAAAAAAACAAACACACACACACATATATAGATGATAAAGGATCAAAGAAGGATAAAATAATATAGGGAGGCATATTAGGGATCATGAGGCCAAGACTACATGAATTCATTTGGGGTTCCTCTCATCTAGATCTAGATGAGGTGTAGAGGTGTAGTAGGTGTAGGCAGGGGTAGGAAAAAAGAGTTCCAAGTTAGAGCCCATGAAACCAAAATAGGAATGAGAAGGAATACCAATAAGGATTGCTTTCCTCTAACCATTGATGAAGAAAGGACTAAGGAATATAAGAAATTAGTGAATGCTAATAAATTGAAGGCTAAAATTTAAAAAATAAGGACCACTAGACAAAAAATCTCTTTGAGCCACTTTGAATTTTTCCTAAGATTTAAATAAGAAATGAATGCAAGGTCAAAGAGGTTAGCCAAAAATAATCCAAGGAGAAGCTACCATGCAATGAGAGAGGTTGGAATCCATTGTGGTGAATCATATATGCCAAGTGTGAGCTATTGTGCGAGAACTTAAGATAATTATGAACAATGGAGGGATCACTTATATTGAGGTGAGAAATGGCTGGCCCAAGTTTAGATGAGAGAAATGAAAGTTATGAATGATAAAGGGATGTCTAGGGTTTTTCATCCATCCTAGACATAAAGGGTAAGAAAACACTAGGTAAGCATGGAAAGGCCATCACATGCATTCATATAAAGGATTTTTTTCCTACTCGTCTTTATACGACTCATGGATATACAATAATACATATATGAATGAATTGAACATGCTAATGGGACCAATACTTACTCCTCAAATGGGTATCCCGTTGAATTTAGCAAGAATGTAAAGAGGTCCATTTTATATATCCACAACACATCAATAAAAGAGAAAGATATTGTAGGTTTTAGGGATAACCCAATATCAAAGGGATTAAGGGTGGGTTTCCACAATCCTTACCATAACTATTAAAGGAAAGGAGGAACTATCAATGTTAGTATCCTGCACAAGAAGAATAGGAACAACATATGCAAATTTAGAGGAATATTGTGAGAAATGGTTTGTGTATATATATAGGATCTAGTTAGTATTAGTGGTATATTTATTTCCTTTATTGTTTATTTTAGAGATTTGGATGGTATTTGAATTGATATTGTCTTGAACTATGTTCTTAAGATCAAGCATCATTTGAAATATCATGGCTAAAGACTTTATAATACTAGAAAAGGCCATTAGATCATACGGAGGAAGGGCTTGATCATTGTCTAGTGATTGAATGTGAAAAAAATACACAAATTTTTTGTTTAGAAGAATTTCTATAGTATTTAATATATATATTTGAATTTTTTTTGTCAAATATCAGTTTCTTTGACGTTTAAACAAAAAATAGCTAGTGCAAAAATAGGAGTTATGGTAGGAGTGCTATTTACAATAGCTTAGGAGAATTATTTTAAGGAATTTTATTTTTACTTTTAAAATTTATTATGTGAATCAAAAGCCATGGATGATGTAGTAGGAGCCTAAAGGGTGGGTGCCTCAAATTGGTTGAAACTTTGTTGATAGTTGCATAGGGTTGTACAAAGTCATGCAAAAGAAGAATATCTCATTAGTAAAATTTTATCCTTGACTAGAAGCTAAAGGTTTCTTATTAAAACATTTTGAATTTATATAAACTAGGGATTGCATGTATGGAATGTCAAATAACAAGGATTGGTCTCGAAAAATAGTCACTACATAGGGTTGTAAAGATGAAAAAATGTTTGTAGATCACCCTTTCCATCACACTTTTCATAGTGAGGCACCTCAAAGCTAGTGTGAAGTAGGATATCAAGGATGTACAAGGATAGGGGGCTACACTAGTAGTATGGTGGGATGAGAGGTTATGTAGAAGAGGTGGATAACAAGGCATGCTAATTTTAAAAGTGTCCTAGGAATTTTACATATAAGTTGGTTGATTATAGGCTCTGTTTTATGTAAAGGGGGTGTGATACTAGCAAATATACCTACATTGGAAGAAGTTAAAGCTTGTGAGAGAAAATATGTGAACCAAAGAGGATCTAGAGGTTCCAATGTGCCTACCAAGAAATACATATTGCATGGCATGTGAAGGTGAGGAAAATCTAGAATATGAAGCATGCATCACTCTAGATTGTGTGGAGGCAGTGAGCATATATTTATTGAACATATAAAGATTATAAACAAAATGGACATGGACATTTTTTTACTAGTCACATTAGACAAGGAGTCATTACTTCAAGGCATGCAATTAAGTCTAGGACATCATTGTGAATGATATGTAAAATATGTTAAATAAACTCAAGACCTTTGGAATAATTATTAAGAGTTTAGTGACACACTTACACTAAATATTTTCTCACCTTGTCAAAATTTATAATAATTACCAAGGTGCTAATCACTGAAGATGGATCACTAAGTGTGACTCTCCTCTTCCTGACGATGGATCACTAAGTGTGATTCAAAACATCAATATAAAGAATATACACAGTTGAATCCAAAAACTTTCATACTATCATCATGATTTATGGATTGTGGAAAAACTATACCTACTAAGGTGTTAATCAATCACACATTTGGGAGTGATATCTACATGTAGTGTGATCTCATGGTCAAATTTGGAGTTTTTTTATCATGTAGAAACTAGTATTAGGAGATCTAATCTTGAGTTGAACATGAATTATGGAAAGAGAAGGTATAGTTATTGTAATTTGATCTATATGAAAACTAATAAAACTAGGACCAAACCTAATTTGGGTTGTTGCAACATGAGAGTAATATATTTTTACATTTCGGTATCTTTTGCAAATAGTAATCTTAGAATATGAAATTTGGGCCATGAAGCTCATAAAAAGGTTTCACAACACATCATCTAAAGAGAGATGGAGGGAGAATTCAATAAAGATAGGGGAATGAGAGAGATAAAGACATGGATAGAGATATAAAGAGAAAGGGGAAACATCATAAAGAGATGATATAGAGATTGAGGAAGAGAGGTAGGGAGACAAATATATAGTGAGAGATATATAAAAAGATAGAGGGAGAGATAGACATGGAGAGTGAGAGAACGAGAGTAGACAAAAGTGAGTTTCATGTTTTGTAAAATACACTTAGATTGTGTTTCAGATAATACAAACATGTTTTTAAGTAAAAAATTCCCATCATTTTTTCTTTAGAGTAGGTTTGGATAACGAACCTATAAGTTTGGCTTATTTATTTACCTCCATTTCACATGTTTTTGACCTTCATTCTTGTTTCTCAACTTTCACGTCATCAGGTTTACACATTACATAATGATTTTTAATAAAATTACCACCAAAATTTCATGCATCTTCTAAGCTTTCTAACCATATTTTTTTTAATAGTTTAAATACATTAACATATCTATTTTTAATTTATTTTACTAATATTTCTATATTTCTCATCTATGTATATTTGTTCATTTTTCTTTATAACTTTTGATCTAGTTGTCAAAATTTTAAAAAAATTATATAAGGTTGTTTTACACGTCATTCTTTACACATTGATTTATTTTTTTTACATGAAATGCACACTTGGCGATGAGATTTTCAAGATGCATCCACTTTGAAAATCATTAAAAAAATATTCAATAAAAAATTACAAAAAATATACAACTTGCAATACCCACTCTTAACTATGTTTCTACCAATGGGTTTTTCAAAATACTACATGCAACAAAAAAATAGAGGGGTGCACACCGGACGCTATGTTATAATTTACTAAAAAAAGGGAACACTTGTGTGTGCACAAAACATTTCATCCTCTTAATATTAACTATTTTTTTTAAAAATTAGTAGTTTAGAAACTAGATTCAGAATACTACAATTCTTGTTCTTTTTGTATCTTCAAAGTTTGAGTGCATGAATCTTAAATTACTCATCGAAGTTCAATTTAGTGGATTCTAGAAAAACAATTGGCCACTCTTGCACCCCCTTTTTGTATACCATTTTCATGTGCTCAAGCCCTATATTTGATAACTATACTTATGGATCTATAAAAATGATCTATTTAAGGATCTGTGACAATTTCTTATTGAATGCTAAAAGATTACAATGATTAATTAAAGCCTTAGAATGAAATTAACATAATTGAAATGTTTAATATCAAATGCTTGAAAAGATGAAATAAGGAATAATAGAATTTGAGAACGAAAAAGAGAAGACAAGACAATAGATTGATAACGGAGTTTGTCCGAGTGGACTACGTCTCCGGGTCCCTCTCCAATGGAGTGATTTATCCTTTAATTCAGCTCCAAGAAATCTTACAAAGCCTTCTAAATCAACGAGGAAATTGACAACATCTTCTCTCCTTCAAGTACAAAAACTTTGGCATAATCTTCCTATTGTCTGCACAAAGATTTCACACAATTTCCCTAATTTCCCAAGAATTCACCCAATTACCATTACCCTCACAAGCCCATTCCACCCCTTTTTATACAAATTTTTTACCCAATTTGGCCTTCAACCAAATGATTTACATAATCTCCCAAATCTCACATAATCCCCCCTATAAATCTATAAAAATCCTCCCTTTACATAATTAAAATCATTTAAAAGCCCCTCATATTATCCTAAAATCATCTAAGCCCTTCAAAATCTTCATTCCCAGGCTTTCATATCTTTGAGAGGTTTATTTTAATCTTTTATAAGTATTGGGAGATTTATTTTTTTTAAATATGGGGAGTGTTGGTTTTAAAAAAATAAAGGCAATTGGTTTTAATTCTTTATCAAAAGCAACTGATGCCATATATAGTTTTAAACATGATCGGTGGTCTGTCGGTGGCCTTATCTTTTATCATGCCAACGGTCGGGGTTCAAACCCCACCGCTGGCTTTTAATAGCCAATTTCCAACCGTATGTTAACAAAACTAATTGCCGCCATATGTATTGTTGAGGAAATCTCGCAGCCGAGCGGTGGAGGTGTGGGCTTGTAGTTCGGAGGTTAAGGGAATCCCATAACCCTTTTAATCGAAACAACCAAACCGTCAGTGGGGCACAATAATGAAGGGGCCACGTGGAACGCTAATGAGGTGTCAAGTGGCATGATATCATTCGCTAATGATGAAACCTCATCTACCACGCAATGCTGATTGGACTGCCATCTCATCATGCTGACTGGACACAAATGCCACGTCACATTGCTATAGGACCACACCATTGTATAAACTGTACGGCCCGCCACGTCACCTGCATAGTCAGCTGCCACATGTCAACACTTGGTTGAGCCACATTATCTTCCGTAAAGTACAGACTGCCATGTCAGCATGTTGACATCATTGTTCATACAACTGGTCAACCATGGTACATGCGAACTTTGACTTGACGTAACTCGGGCGTACAAACTCAAAATTCGACAAAATGAATGTCATTGGAAAGGTCTCGATGAGCTCTTTGACTTGACGCTGGTTTCGTCTAATTCTGAATCAACCATTTTTTTCTTTTTCTTATGGCCTTTGGTATCAATTTGACCTAAACTTTGACCGACTGTATCTTGGGCATACAAACTCCTTTTGAGCCCGTTCAAGTTGTGTTGGATTCAGAATTTCAGGCACTTCAACCTGACAATGATTATTGGAGCATATGGGATACTTCAATTTTTGATGTCGAGTATCCCCCTGGATTAGTCCTCCCCACTAGAGAGCTTTTGGACCTCTGAAAGCTTAATTACTCAAAAAGAAAGTGAGGGTAGAGTTCCCTCACTTTACCAATCTCCATCCATTTTTTCTTGGTTGGATTCATCCCCTATAGTCCCACTCTGAGGTGTTCAACAAATCCTCTTCGTGAAGTCCTAACTTTCCTGTCTAAGATAACATCCTCTGGAAATTCTAACATGTACTCTAGTGAAAGATTATCAACTAATGGAACTTGAATGTCTATGTCTTCATCCAGTATCATTGGAGGCTCGTACAACTTCAAATTCTCAACACTGACAACTGAATAGATGTGCATGTATGGAGGAAGATTAAGGCATAAGGTGTTGGTTCCAATATTTTCCAAGATTTAAAAGGGACCATACCGAATTGACTTGAGCTTCCTTCATTCACCTTGCATTCTTTCCTTGCTAATATGTAACCAAACTCTGTCTCCAACCTAGAAATGGTGATCATTGCAATTCTTATCATGTCGAGCCTTGTATTTTGCTTGGCTCTACTACAACTGTGCTTCCACTGCCTGATGAATTGCTTGGACTTTCTGGATGAACTTTAAAGCCTTTTTTGTATCATGGTGTCCATCTTCAACATCATATTTCCCAAAAGAAAAATCTATCGGTGTTTTAGGAACATAACTGAAGCAATTCTCAAAAGGAGACCTCTTTGTAGAAGAGTGTGCTGCATGGTTGTAAGCATGTTATACAAAATGAAGGCTCTCATCCCATAGCTTGGGATGTTTGCTACAGTAACCTTTGAGCAGATGCACAACTTTCCTATTTACTACCTCTGTCTGTCCGTCGGTCTGCGGATGGAAGGCTGCACTCTTCTTTAGTTTGGTGTCATTAGTCCCCACAAAGCTGACCAAAAATTCCCCTAGGAATTGAGAATCTCAATCCAACCCTCATATTATCCTAAAATCATCTAAGCCCTTCAAAATCTTCATTCCTGGGCTTTCATATCTTTGAGAGGTTTATTTTAATCTTTTATAAGTATTGGGAGATTTATTTATTTTTAAATATGGGGAGTGTTGGTTTTAAAAAAATAAAGGCAATCGGTTTTAATTCTTTATCAAAAGCAACCGATGCCATATATAGTTTTAAACATGATCGGTGGTCTGTCGGTGGCCTTATCTTTTATCATGCCAACGGTCGGGGTTCAAACCCCACTGCTGGATTTTAATAGCCAATTTCCAACCGTATGTTAACAAAACTAATCGCCGCCATATGTATTGTTGAGGAAATCTCGCGGCCGAGCAATGGAGGTGTGGGCTTGTAGTTCAGAGGTTAAGGGAATCCCCTAACCCTTTTAATCGAAACAACCAAACCGTCGGTGGGGCACAGTAATGAAGGGGCCACGTGGCATGCTAACGAGGTGTCAAGTGGCACGATATCATTCGCTAATGATGAAACCTCATCTACCACGTAATGCTGATTGGACTGCCATCTCATCATGCTGACTGGACACAAATGCCACATGTCACATTGCTATAGGACCACACCATTGTATAAACCGTACGGCCCGCCATGTCACCTGCATAGTCAGCTGCCACATGTCAACACTTGGTTGGGCCACATTATCTTTCGTAAAGTACAGACTGCCATGTCAGCATGTTGACGTCATCGTTCATACAACTGGTCAACCATGGTACATGCGAACTTTGACTTGACGTAACTCGGGTGTACAAACTCAAAATTTGACAAAATGAATGTCATTGGAAAGGTCTCAATGAGCTCTTCGACTTGACACTGGTTTCGTCTGATTCTGAATCAACCATTTTTTCTTTTTCTTACGGCCTTTGGTATCAGTTTGACCTAAAATTTGACTGACTGTATCTTGGGCATACAAACTCCTTTTGAGCTCGTTCAAGTTGTGTTGGATTCAGAATTTCAGGCACTTCAACCTGACAATGATTATTGGAGCATATGGGATACTTCAATTTTTGACGTCGAGTATCCCCCTGGATTAGTCCTCCCCACTAGAGAGCTTTTGGACCTCTGAAAGCTTAATTACTCAAAAAGAAAGTGAGGGTAGAGTTCCCTCACTTTACCAATCTCCATCCATTTTTTCTTGGTTGGATTCATCCCCTATAGTCCCACTCTGAGGTATTCAACAAATCCTCTTCATGAATTCCTAACTTTCCTGTCTAAGATAACATCCTCTAGAAATTCTAACATGTACTCTAGTGAAAGATCATCAACTAATGGAACTTGAATGTCTATGTCTTCATCCAATATCATTGGAGGCTCGTACAACTTCAAATTCTCAACATTGACAACTGAATAGATGTGCATGTATGGAGGAAGATTAAGGTAGAAGGTGTTGGTTCCAATATTTTCCAAGATTTCAAAGGGACCATACCGAATTGACTTGAGCTTCCTTCATTCACCTTGCATTCTTTCCTTGCTAATATGTAACCAAACTCTGTCTCCAACCTAGAAATGGTGATCATTGCAATGCTTATCATGTCGAGCCTTGTATTTTGCTTGGCTCTGCTGCAACTGTGCTTCCACTGCCTCATGAATTGCTTGGACTTTCTGGATGAACTTTAAAGCCTTTTTTGCATCATGGTGTCCATCTTCAACATCATATTTCCCAAAAGAAAAATCTATCGGTGTTTTAGGAACATAACTGAAGCAATTCTCAAAAGGAGACCTCTTTGTAGAAGAGTGTGCTGCATGGTTGTAAGCATGTTGTACAAAATGAAGGCTCTCATCCCATAGCTTGGGATGTTTGCTACAGTAACCTTTGAGCAAATGCACAACTTTCCTATTTACTACCTCTGTCTGTCCGTTGGTCTGCGGATGGAAGGCTGCACTCTTCTTTAGTTTGGTGTCATTAGTCCCCACAAAGCTGACCAAAAATTCCCCTAGGAATTGAGAATCTCAATCCAATACAATAGAAGTAGATAACCCAAAATGAACCCATACAAATTGGAAGTACATCTAAGCTATCAGCTCATCAATGACCTATTTTTTTTACAAGGCATGAGAATACACATTTTGCTGAACCGATCAATTACTACATATAGATAATCATGTCCCTTCCTAGTCATAGGTAACCTCCTGAAAAAATCCTTTGAAACACTTTCCCATGGACGGGATGGTACAGGTAGAGGTGTGTACAACCCCAATTTCCTATTACTAGGTTTACTTGTTGCACACATGACACAACCTCTAATATACTTAATTACAATTTCTTGCATATGAGGCCAGTAACAATACTTTTGCAATTGAGTGATTGTCTTGCTTACCCCAAAATGTTATGTAATCAATGAGGTGTGTGCTTCTCTGATTACCTACACTTGTTCATCTTTTGGAATGCATAACTTTCCCAAGTGATACAATAGTTTACTTTACACATAGTAATCTTTTTCTTCTACATGTTTTCCTACAATTAGAGTTGAATATATTTCCTTAAAGTCTTCATCATTAGCATATTGTTCTTGAAAAATTTCATGTACCATGGAACTACCTTTAAGAATAATCAAAGAATTCATAGCGAGAGGCCTAGAGAACATATCTGCTACTTTGTTATGGGTACCTTTCTTATACTTAATTACCAAATGAAACTTTTGAAGAAAACCCATCCACCTAAAGTGGCTACTTTGTTGCAGTTTAGACTGTGAGTGCAAGTACTGAAGTGGTTGGTGAGTAGTGTGGATTACAGTTTCTTTCCCCATTAAGTAGTGTTTCCATTTTTTAACACTCTAAACTAATGCATAAATTTCCTTATCATAAGTAGGATAGTTAATTATTGCACCTGAAAAGGTTTCAGAGTGATAGTAGATTGGTTTACCTCCTCTCATTAGCACTACTCCCATGGAAAATCCACTTGCATTTGTCTCGATCTCAAACGATTGGCGTTAATATGGTAAAGCTAGAACTGGTGTTGTGTTCAAATTTTCCTTCAAAGTGTTGAAGGCCTTCTACTATGGACCTCCCCACTCAAAAGTTGTCTTCGTACTGGTCAATGCGTGCAATGGTGATGCAATGTAGGAGAAGTCTACAATGAACATTCTCTAGTAATAGATTGCACCTAAGAAACTTTTGACTTCAGTGACTGTACTTGGCTTAGGCCATTTTACAATAGTTTCAAACTTTGTAGGGTCTACTTTCAATTGACCACCACCTACGACATAGCCTAAGTACACTAAGGATGTCTTAGTGAATTCACATTTAGACATCTTTACAAAAAGTTTTTCTTTTCTCAATACATCACAAACTTTCTTTACATGAATTACATGATCTTCCCAAGTTTGACTAAATACAAGAATATCATCTAGATAGACTATGAAAAAATCATCAATAAAAGGATGAAAGACATCATTCATGACTCTCATAAATGTAGCTGGTGCATTGCAAAGCCCGAAGGGCATGACCAACCACTCGAATAGTCCCTATTTTTTCTTAAATGCAGTTTTCCAAATGTCATCTTCTGCAATTCTTATATGATGATATCCACTACACAAGTCTAACTTAGTGAAATAAACTGCATGTTTTAACTAATCAAGTAAATCATCAATACGAGGAAGAGGATACCAATTCTTTACCATTATCTTGTTCACGACTTGATAGTCGATGCACATTCTCCAAGACCCATCCTTCTTTGGAACCAACACAAGTGGAGAATCACAAGGAGATGTACTAGGATGGATGACTCCTTTTTCCACCAACTCCTAAACTTTCTTTTTGATTTCCCCATTCTGCAAAACTGATAAACGGTACATGCCAATGTTTGGAAGAGGCACATCTTACTGCAACTAGATTTCATGTTGTATCTCTCTCTTAGGTGGCAACCCCTTTGGCTCTTGAAATAAGTCATCCTAAGCAAAAATTATTTTGACCATCTCAGTTTTACGCTCTAGATCACACCCCTTAAATGCTTCAGATTTTTCATCCTCTTTGGGTTTTACAAGCATTAATACAAAGTTCTTGCTAGAATTGACCAACCTTTTCATCTGACCATCATTAACTAGTGCAAGATTAGTCTTAACTTTGTGTGCACATACAATGTATTCTATCCCATCCTTAAAAAGATGATACTTATTTTCCCCCCTATAAAAGATTTATTTTCTGTCATACAGATAAGGACTCCCTAACACAAGCCCACAAATATCCAAAGGAACAACATCTACCTCTACCTCATCAACAAAGTTTGCAGTGATAGAAAATTTTAATTTACATTGTTTTGTTACCTATAGTTGAGAATCATTGCAAACCCATCCAAGTGGATATGGCTTTGGATGAGGTGTTGTAGCTAGATTAAATTTCTTTACCACCTCTTCAGATATTAAGTTGACTTGAGAACCCGTATCAAACAGTGTGTCAATCTTAGTGTGCTTAGTTACAACTCGAATATGAAACAATTCATTCTGTTGTTTATCATCTTTAGGAGGAGTAGATACTTTACTTGTACTTGCATTAGAAACATTTGCATCAGAAGAGAGAGTTATACCTTTCCATTTACCTTGGACCCCAACAAAAACAATATGTGTTTCATCTCCAGAGTCAGATCCAAGATCTTGTTGAATCACTGCAGCGGTTTTTTGCTTGCCTTTATTTCCTCTGTATCTTTTCGGCCTTAATTCGGGATGCAACTTCCAACACTTTGAATCATCATGCCCCTCTTTCTTGCAATGAGAGCATGTGGGCTTATCACCCTCCTTCTTAGCTGTAGCCATCTTCTTCCCTTTACCTTTATCTTTGTATTTTTCTTTACCCTTAGACTTCCCCTCAGACTTAGATGGTTTCTTTGAGAAATTATCATTGGAAGTGTTCTTACCCCTTGACTCTAAATGAGTGGCTTGGACTGACGCTTCATCCAGATTACTAGGACTCAACATTAGAAAGTATGTCTTAGGTAAGAATGCAAACCACCTATATACTTAAGTAATGTATCCTGAGTATATAATGGAACATTTAAAGCAATAGCCAATTTTCTAAACTCATGGGTGTAATCTTGGACAGACTGACCCTTACCTTGCCTAAAGGTTTTTCAATTCATTGTTAATTTTTACATATAACCTAAATGATAAAACTATTTTTTAAGGGCAGCAACAAATTCCATCCAAGTCATATTAACCTTACCATGGCAAGCGATTTCCTCCCAAGTCCTACTCTCCAACCAGATGAGAGTTGTACCTCCCAACTAGAGAGTGGCTACCTGGATCATAGAAGCATCTTCTGCTAGGCCTTGAATCCTACAATACACTTCTACCTGCTAGATCCAATCATCTAACTTTTCAGCATTTAACTCCCCACAGTACTTAGGCAATTCAAATTTTACATCCAGTTTAATAATAGGATTAGACTTGCTCTTGAAAGGATTAACATTAGTAGAAGATGAAGAAGAAGAAGGGGAAGATGGAGAAGGGGAAGATGGAGGAGATGGAGCTTTTGGATATTTTCCTTCTTTGTCCTTTCGATCTTCCTTTTCTCGCTTTGAAGAATCTCCCTTTTCGTGTATCTTCTTTTTTGTATAAAGCTCTTCCACCATAGCCTTCATGTCAAGAAAGGCTCGCTGAGAAGATTTATCATCAAGCTCTTGCTCAGTACTTTTCCCAGCTTCAGTTTCTTCCATTGTTGGAAAAGTCCTTCATTTTTCAATCTCAGGATTGTATTCTTCAAGTTCACCTTTGCCTCGCTATTTCCTCGAATGTGTTAGCATCCAATTCTACAATACTAGTCACACAAAGCTCTAATACCAAACTTGATCTATTTTAGGATTTATGACAATTGCTTATTGAATGCTAAGCAATTACAATGATTAATTAAAGCCTTAGAATGAAATTAACATAATTGAAATGTTTACTATCAAATGCTTGAAATATGAAATAAGGAATTGTGATATAAAAATGTTTAACCTATTCTAAGCAACTAAAATTCCATAGAAAAACATAAGGAAACACCTCAAGATTAGCCTAAGAAATTTGTAAATGCAAAGAGGAAAAGTGTAAAATGATGCTAAATAGATATACCTCCCTTTTGCAGTTGAAACTCCTTGGTTGGCCCTTGATTTTGATTTGGTTTGTATGCTCCTTGATGGCTTTTGATACAACTAAATGAAAGACTTGACTATGTGTTTGAATGCAAATGCAAATATATGAAATTGATGGCTAAATGAGTGCACAAAATGGTAGCATTTAGTTGCAAAATGGCTAAGTGTTGAAAATGCCTTAAAGGATGGGGTATTTATAGAGAAACTTGAATTCTCTAGAGAATTCAATGGTTGAGATTTATCCAACAAGGCCAAGATGAAGGGCTAAGGTGAGTTGAGGACTCATAAGCCCTCACATTTTGACATGTGGATTGTGAGATGGCTAAGGGTGAGATGATGTGTAGGTGATGTGAAAGGGAGGTACATGATGTGGAGGAAAAAAAAGTACCTTCCAAGTACCTTGGGGAGTGAGAAGATTTCCTCAAAAAGGAACTTCTTGTCCCCAAGTGGGAGTGAAAATGACATTTGAAGAATTTTGGAATTTCTCAAAAATCTCCATGGGAAAAGAGAAAGTGGTTGGAGAAATAAATGTGAATTAAAAATTCACATTCATAGGAGAATCTAATGGATAAGAGAGGGTCTCCTAAAAGGTGGGAATTGGTCACATGTGCATGAGGTGACAAGTCAAATATTCTAGAAGCCTTGGAAAGATAAAATGTGAATTAAATTCACATGGGGAGGAGAGAGACCTAGGATGAATAAAAGTGAATTAAAAATTCACATGGGAAAGAGAGTTAATGCCCAGAAAGAAAATGGAAAGATTGACTAAAAAGTGGTGCTAAAAGTGGCTAATGACTTTGATTAAAGTTGTGCAAATACTTAATTATGATAATTAATGGAAGATTAGAGACAAGTGGCAAATGTAGGAGGATGTGACATTAATCCTTGATTAAGAGGATGCACACCCTAAATATGAATTAATTAGATTAATTCAAATTAGAGATGGATTATGGAGGATGTGACAAGGAGAGAGAAAATAAGAATTTTAAATTGATTTTAATTCAAAGATTAAAATAACTAAATTAAATAAATTGGTGTATTTATTTAATTTAGAGAGGAGAAAGGTACCAGATAAAGTGCTTAATTATTAAATTAAATAATTTAAGAGTCTTATGTGGGAAGTGTAATATTAATTAAATAAATTAATATTGACAGAATTGATGAATAAAAAGGTAAATTTGATCATATGGGAGTGATCAAATTTGGGTGTCTACATTTTGCCCCTCTTCGAAATATTGTTAAAATAACAATGTTTCAAAGAAAAATAAAATGTCGGTGATGAAGAAAGTGGTAGGGATTGATGCCCCAGCCTGAAAGAGGTTGAATGAGCTGTCCAAGAGGAGGGAAAAAAGGAGAGGGATGCCCCAGTGCCTGCCTCAAATGGATGGAAGAAAATGATAGGGTATGCCCCCTCGAGAGGGCGGTTGGGGAAGAAGCAAGGGGGCCCCAGATGACTTCTCAATAGAAAGAAATGGAAGAGACTGTTGGATAGAGTGTGAAAAACTAAGCAACTTTGAATTTTGAATGGAGTTGATTGGATGTACGGTTTGCAAATGGTGGCTCCAGGAAAGAAGGGGATTAGTTGGGAGAAGAAAAAGTTAAATAAAAAGTAAAAAATACCTTTTATTTGAAAAGGGGGGGAAAAGAAGGGTTAAAAGGTAATTTAAAGAATTACCTTGTCTCATTGTTACTGTAGCAATTGAGAAAAAAGGAGAGAAGAGGGAGAGGAGATAGAGCAATGATGCCGCATGATTATGATACTAGGATCATTCACCGAGCGGACAAGCTGTGGAGATGCTGGACTCACTGCACGGTGCCCCGCTAGGTGAGTAAGAAAAACCATACCATGTATTTTAATCATTTAGTATATTTTTACAATAGTTAATGAAAATGTAAAAAGCGGGTTTTGTGGGCGAGGTGAAATAGAAAAATGGGTAGTTTAGGTAGTTGGAAAAAAAAGAGGGAAAAGGGGAGATTAGGAGGGGGGAAATAGGGCGGGTCATAGCATAGAGGGGCATATTTGCCTCGAGCTGGGGTGAGCTTGCCCTGGTAGGGGGCAGAGTCACCTCGGCAGGGGGCGGAGTTGCCTCGATTTGGGGCAGGCTCGCCTCGGCAGGGGGAACACTCGCCCCGAGCTGGGGCGGAGTCACCCCAAGCTAGGGTGGGCTCGCCCTGGCAGGGAGGCAGAGTCACCCCAATCTGTGGTAGGCTCGCCCTAGCAGGGGGCGGAGTCACCCTACTCTAGGGCGAGCTCGCCCCGATAGGGGGGGACACACCTCGGTAGGGGGTGGAGTCGCCCCGGCAGGGGGTAGACTCGCCCCGAGCTGGGGCAGGCTCACCCCGATAGGGGGAAGGCATGCCTCGAGCTAGGGCGAGCTCACCTTGGTAGGGGGCGGAGTCACCCCGGTAGGGGGTGGAGTTGCCCCAGGAGGGGGCGGAGCCTCCCTGAGCTGGGGTGGGCTAGCCTCGGCAGTGAGGGCGGAGTCGCCCTAGGAGGGGGCGGAGCCGCCCCGAGCTGTTGCAGGCTCGCCCCGGCAGTGAGGGCAGAGTCACCCTAGGTGGGGCGAAGTCACCCCGAGCCAGGGCAGATCCGCCCCAACGAGGGGCAAGTGCACCAGAAAAAGGAACCAGGGGTAAAGAGGGTGGACCATGGAGGCTAGAAAGACGAGACCACCCTGATGGGGGCAATATGAGGATGAAGAGAGAAAAAAAAGTAAAGAGGTAAGTAAAAGATGTCCTGGGTCCAGGAAGATTGTGTACTAATAATCAGGTGGTGTGGATGCAGGGATTTGTGTGGTTACGGACACATGAGCAACGGTCGGAGGTATTGACAATGACTATAGCAATGATGACCGGTGTTGATCATGCGGCTTTAGAGCATTTGGGTTTATTGTACTTTTTAGAGGTGCCGGTGATAAGGGCGCATCGAGTGATGTTGACGACCTTGATAGAGAGATGGAGCTCAGAGACATCGACATTTTGTTTGCCGATAGGGGAGATGACGGTGACACTAGAGGATGTATGGTGCATCCTGAAGCTGCCGATAGTAGGGATACTGCTTAGTGATGTGGTATCGAGAGGGGCCAAGTTAGAGCATACTATGACAGTGTTATTTGGACATGTCAAGCTGCCTCTACAGGGTCCATAGTTGGATCTAGATAGATGTTTGACAATGGGGGTACCACCTCTGCCTTTATTTCTAGGTGGTCTGATCAGTGGGATATTGCTACCAGATTGTAGCAGGCGGTATTGCAGTCTAAGGTTTATCAAGGTAATTCGACACATTGTTGAGTGGTGTGAGGGACAGATCACGTGGGGTACTTGTGTCCTAGCCCAGTTGTATAGGGATATGCATCTGATTTGCTACTAGAATATAGTGAGTTTAACACACATGACCCTTCTACAGGTGTGGGCATGGGAGCATATTATGGTGACGAGACCGATTGTTATTAGGGAGGGATATGAGGATGATAGGGAGCTGGTGGCATGGGGGTATAGAGAGGCAAGGGGCTGGATTTTGCGGTATAGGAGGTCGGGAGATATGGAGGGATGGAGGAGGACAATGGATGATTTGCAGGAGAGAGACATAGTATGGTGACCTTATATGTATCGAAACTTCAGGGGGTGGAGGGAGTAGACTGAGAGACAGAGAGGGTACTTTATGACCCAGTGCATCCTGATTGGGAGTCTTCTGTTCATAGTGGAGATGCATCTACCAGACAGGGTGGTGAGATAGTTTGGGATAACATAGGATATTTCTGGTGCACCGAGGAGGTTTCGGCGACTCACCAGGGAGCGACCATGGGGGCCCATGTTTAGACCGAGGGAGGCCAGAGTAGCATGGGTGGCGATAGTGCAGGTACCCTACCCAGGGAGATGTGTGGGAGTGGAGGATGCAGGAGTGATAGTATGATATGACCGGTGGTTGCGCAACCACTAATGGGAGAGGATTACACCACTGGTGCCTATTGTAGGAGCCGTAGGAATTGGATTAGAGGATGAGGGCCAGGGGGCTAGAGAGAGGGGGGATAGGCACAAAGGGGAGGAGAGAGGATGGAGGCAGTGGGACAGTCAACGAGGAGGAGGAGGAGACAATGGAGGAGGGCTAGAGAGGCAGTACGATAGAAGGGTGGGATAGATCCTAAGCTGAAGGTGGGAGGATAGGATGAGTCAGAGGTGGAGATGATAGACTCAGTGGAGGGTAGAGCTGGCCAGCAGACTGGGATAGGAGGTAGGGTACGATAGAGGAGGGTGTTGGTATGAGCTAAGCAGGGAGAGGACAGACAGTAGGATGGAGGTCAGGATGAGATGGAGGCTAGGATCCAGCCAGAGAGGATAGCGGGTAGGAGATGACTGATGAGGGTACAGACCGTGACAAAGCAGGAGGGGGTGGGAGGATGCAGTCAACAGGATGGATTCTGAGAGGAGATTGAGGCCAAGAGTCAGTTAGGGAGGATGGAGAGTAGGAGACGACAGAGGGGGGGTAGATTGCGTCAGGGAAGGGGCCTCCCATTGTAGAGATAGGGGAGAGTGAGGATGAGGAGCAGCTAGAGATAGGAGAGCCGATGAGACTGATGAGAGTGGGGAGGCATGGTCAGCTGCAGAGAGTTTGAGTCCATCCTTCTGTGGAGGACTTGGAGGATTAGCAGGAGTAGGAGGGCAGGGGGGTGATGATGCTATGGAGATAGATGGAGATGTGCCAGATATGGATATTTGGGATGCAGATCCATTGGCGATGGTTCCTGTCATTACCTCAGGAGATCTGATTGTTTAGCCGAGAGACACTGTAGGGAGGCTTCAAAATATAGATCAGAGGTTGAGGGTAGCAGAGGCAAAGGTGATCAGACTTAGAGTCAAGCTATCGAGAGTACCGGTAGTAGGTCAGAGGGATTATGGACTTATGGTTGACCTCTTAACTGCACATGTAGAGGTGATGGGGAGGGAGGGAGAGAGACTACAGGCTGTCATAGAAGGGATACAAGATGAGTTAGTTGCTATCAGTTGGGATCATGACAGACTATAGGCGGAGACTATTATATTGTAGGCCAGGGGGAGGTAGAGGGAATGACCAATCATGTGTCAGCAGGCAGTGGGCTATAGGGGGTGATCTCCGATAGGAGCGAGATGAGCTACAGGATAGAGTGTATTGCTTAGAGCAGACAATGGGAGAGATGGGGGTGATGCAGGAGAGAGAGGCAGGCGAGGGAGCAGGCCTGTATTATGCAGGTAGAGATAGATGTAGCATAGGTGTAGGTACAGGTAGTGGAGGTAAAGAGGGATGTGATGCAGACACGGATTCAGGTGCTATAGAGTGAGAGAGAGTTGGCAGAGGCACAGATATAGTCTCTCCAGAGGAGGAGAGAGGAGGTAGTTTCAGAGTTGTCAGTGTTGTAGAGAGAGCGAGATGCAACAGTATTGAGAGTGCAAGAGCTTCAGAGGGATAGGGATGGAGTGGTTACTCAGTTATAGGCCACAGAGAAGGAGAGAGATGCTGCAGCGATACAAATGCAGACATTGCAGGGGGAGCGAGATACAACAGTGGCTTGGTGGCAGTCAGTGCAGGTCAGTGGTGGGATAGGGATAGATATATAGGGGTTACAGGGGGAGAGGGATGCAACAATAGGTAGGGCAGTGGCTGCCGAGGAGATGAGAGATTGGGTTTAGGTGGAGATGGTGTAGTTACGCGTATCCTAGGAGGCCTGGGAGTAGGAGAGGAGTGTGATTACGATGGATTGGGATAGATATCGTTAGGAGCGGAATTCCGCTCGAGTTCATGTTGCGGAGAGAGAGAAGAATGCAAGAGAGGCAAGATTTTGGATGGCCGCGTACTACCATGTAGTTCTAGACCCGGCCCAACAGACATTCCAGTATACTCGACAGACACCACAGATGCCAGCGCCATCTCAGTCGTTGGGGACATAGACTCAAGGTTATAGTGATTCATTGGGTGTTACACTAGGTAGGAGATCAGTACCAGATTCACCACAGAGATCAGATGTGGGTAGATCATTCGGGAGGTGACAGGTTACTGAGTTTTTGACAGATGCAGGGTGGAGCATGTAGGATTTATCGACATAGATCAGAGATGTTCTACATCTTTGGATTTTGTAGTTTATTATGTGATGGATACATGATAGATTTTGATGTATGATGGACATGTGACACACATTATATTACTTTGATTATGATATGGGACAGTTCTTATTGACACTATGTAGTGTGTTTCCTTTTGTGATGGGTGATTTATTGATGTATGCACATGTATATGATAATTCATGCTTATGTGGATGGATATGTTGATTTATTTATGCACATGTTTATGACACTAGATGTTTATGTGGATGATTTGGTTTATGTACCTGTGGAATATGGATGATTTTATTAATGCAAATATTTGTATAATGATATGATGTGTGCACATGTATCTATGATGACTTATATGCATGGATGCCTAGTTGACTTATTATCATGTATGTATATGTGTATGATGGATTCTGTATGAACATTTTATATATGCAGGATGTAATGTATTAGAAGCCTAACACTTTGTGATGCAGGTGGTCATGCATGCATGGATCTAACATGTTGTGATGCAAGTGGTGATGTATGTGTGGTTAATAACATGAACCTATTATGTGATAATGCTTTTGTAATTTATAGTGAATTAATGATGAAAGGAAATAACACATGGTCATAAGTGTCAATAAGAACTGACATGATAGTGGAAGATGGGTATGTAGTGATTCGTGAAAAATGGGTGTAATTTGTCACTTGTCAAAAAAATTTAGTATCCTGAGAAGAATGGGAGAGAGCGGGATAAAGTATTTGCACAACCAAAATCATAGGGTGAATGTAATGCAACAGATGATGAAATGCAATCCTAATATGAGTTGCCATCTTTGGAGCACTGATTTTTGCTATAGCATAAGATACCGGATACCCTGTCATGTAAGACTAAGGCGAGTTGGCATCCAATGCATGAAACAAACACAACAAACATAAAGGATACCCCAACACCCCAAGGGCATGATGACCTTGGTCGGGCTAGGTATTGGGATAACCAAAAACACACAAGGATGCCCCAACATAATACAAGACCCTAGGGATCTTGGTGGGTACTACGTGGGACAACCGAGAAGACAACAACAAAGAAAAGACCAAGATAAGCCCCTATGTAGACGAGTCAAAGCACACCATGATATGATGGATCAAGGCGACCTTGACAAGTGTTGATAGTGAGCTTTAAATGACAAATAAATTCCAAGACATCAAAAGATCACAATCAATTACAAAACGTCCTTTACCATAGGATCAAGGGGATGGATGGGATTGATGAGGTCTACTAGGAAGGATGCATCCTGTTGAGACCGATGATGGATACTAAACTAGAATGACCCATTCGACACCAGATGTTTTTCATTAACCAAATCTTTCGATAATATTAGGATTTTATTTGAGAATAACAAGCCAGATAAGGACACAGACTGACACATCCTACAGACCTAGGGGCTCGGGGGCTGATCGAAGATTAGCCTTGCCTACGTGAAAGCGCAGAGCCCTCGTAGTTCATGAAAAGACTATGGATAAAGAAGAAAGAGGAGAATGAAGACAGATGATAGACGACCAACATGTGACGGTCAGAATACCCTGGGGGTAGATCAAATGATCAGCCTTGCCTATGTGACAGCGTAGGGGCGATGTAGTTCGACAAGTGATGCGATAGGATGAGATCTAGATGGAGACCTACGCAATGGATGATCCTATACGATGACACAGACTGACCGACAAGGGGGATGAACGACATAAGCTCAAAGTGGGATACTGAAAAGCCCAGGATGGGGGATAGGCTAGATGGGTCGCCCAATGCTCAATCAATATATACCAAGCGGCCTAAGATGGGATGGGTGAGGACGATGGTGTAGATGAAAGCATAAAATAACTAGGATGCCAAGTAGATAATGATTAAGCCCTCTACAGATGACACCTATTACTAGGTTTTCACCATCCATACTTATCCAAGGCGCCACCAAGAGGTGGTTTTCACCATAGGACAGATTTATTTCTCTTTACTATTTTTGGGATTTTCTGAATTTTTTTAATTTTTAATTTTTTATGATTAGGTGGGGTTACTGAGTGGATTTAAGTGTAGAACTTCTTTAAATGCATGATATTGATGGGCTCTTTGAGAGGATCTCCTTCCAGAGTAGTCAACCTGTATACCCCAGATCCATATTTGGCGGCTATGATATAAGGCCCCAACCAGTTTGCCTCAAATTTTCCCTTTTTATCACGATCCTATTGAGTGCACTAGTTCTCCTTAAGAACAAGATCACCAACTTGGAATTGTCGAGGATGAACCTTTTTATTGTAATTACGTTTGAGGCAGTTTTGGTATGCTTGCAGATGATCATAGGCTTTTATTCTTCGTTCATCTAGTAATTCTAGTTGTGCAAGCCGTGCAACACGAGCATCTTCTTCGCTGATAAGATTCTTCAGAGAAATCCTCAGTGATGGGAGCTCAACTTCAATTGGCAAGATGGCTTCAGCACCATATACTAAAGAATAGGGGGTGGCATGTGTCGGGGTGTGGATGGATGTGCGATATTCCCAGAGTGCGGGATGAATATGGAGGTGCCAATCTCGACCAGTTTTATTGACAACCTTTTTGAGGATGCAGATAAGGGTTTTATTGGTTGCTTCTACCTGACTATTACCCTGGGGGTAATAAGGCATTGACCAACGATGCTGGATATGAAAGGTGTCGCAGAGGTGTTTCATGGCTTAGTTTTTGAAGGGTTTTCCGTTATCAGAGAGGATGGTGGATGGGATACCATATCTGCAGAGAATATGGTAAAGGATGAATTTTGAGATTTGGATATCGGTGATTTGTTAGAGTGGTATTGCTTCCACCCACTTAATGAAGTATTCAGTGGCAGTAATTATGAATGTATGGTCATTGGATGATGGTGGGTAAATCTTGCCAATCAAGTTGAAACCCCATTGAGAGAATGGCCATGGTGCT
Organism: Sequoia sempervirens; assembly: GCA_007258455.2. Lineage (NCBI taxonomy): Eukaryota > Viridiplantae > Streptophyta > Pinopsida > Cupressales > Cupressaceae > Sequoia > Sequoia sempervirens. Next base: position 53,100 of record VDFB02346725.1, read on the forward strand.
AGGAGGGGCTGAAGATCCTGTGCCGGAGCATGAATTAAATCTGCATGTTGTTGGTAGGGAAGGCATTTCTTCACAAATTCACAGGTATCATGCTCTAATGTAGGCCAATAATATCCAGCTTAGAGAATTCGTTTGGCCAAAGCTCTACCATTTGAATGAGCTCCACAAACACCACTATGTACTTCTGTTAGTGCAGTGTAGGCTTCAGTCTCATTCAGACATCTAAGGAGGATTCCATCATACCCGCGATGATAAAGCGTATCACCGGCAATAATGTATCAAGAAGAGCGATGGACAAAGGATTTGCGTTGATTGCGTATAAGATCCGGGGGTATAATATTATCATGGAGGTAGGTGTATAGGTCCTGGTACCATGGGGAAGTGGGACCCACAATGTCACACACCATGTCAGTCTCAGGGATATCATATGTTGGGATTAAAAGTTGTTCCACAAGGAATTCACATTCCGTTTGATCTTTAGGCATGTCAATCAGGGAGCCGATAGTGGCCATTGCATCAACTGCTTTATTTCGTACCCTAGAAATTTGTTCAAATTGTATAGAGGTGAAATATTTCTTGAAATCATCCACCATGCGCTTGTAGGGTAATAGCTTATCATCTTTGGTTAGGAACTCATCATTAACTTGCCTAATGACTAGCAAAGAATCACCAAAGACTTTCAAATGAGTTATGTGCCACTGCTTTGCAATTCAGAGGCCGGTGAGGAGAGCTTCGTATTCTGCCATATTGTTGGTACATGAGAATGCTATCCTGAATGATTTTGGAATGTAGTCACCTTGAGGGGTAACTAATAAAATTCTTACGCTTGCTCCATTATGAGTATAGGAACCGTCAAAATAAAGTGTCCAAGCTGGTGCTTCCGTAACTATGTAAACTTCTTTGTCTGGGAATTCAATGTCTAGAGGGTAAGCATCTACTAATGGTGCCTCAGCCAACTGATCAGCTATGACCTGTTCCTTTATGGCTTTTCGCTCCACATACTCTATGTCAAATTTTCTTAGGAGCATGACCCACTTGGCCATGCGGCCAGTCAGAGTGGTTTTAGATTGCAAATACTTCAATGGATCAATTTTAGCAATTAATTTGACTAGATGGCTGAGCATGTAATGTCAGAATTTCTGTGTGTTGAAGACTAGCACGATGCAGGCCTTTTCCATGGGGGAGTAGTTTAATTCGTAGCAGACCAACGTCTGACTGATGTAGTAGATCTCCCTCTCTTTCGAGGATTCATCATGTTGTGCCAACAATTCCCCTAGCGCGACTGAAGTGGCAGAGATATACAACAGGAGAGGTTTCCCCGAAATCGGTGGCATCAAGATCAGAGGATGAGCTAAATATTCTTTGATTTTATCAAAACCTGTTTGACATTATTGGTTCCATCAGAAGGTGGAGTCTTTCTTCAAGAGATGAGTGAATGGTTGACACTTATCTGTGAGCTGGGCTATGAACCGACAGATGGATTGCATCTTCCCTTGGAGACTTCTTAACTGTTTCAGATTGCGTGGGGGTGGCATGTATAGGATAGCCTTCACCTTGGTGAGATCCACTTCAATACCCCTTCGAGAGACAATAAAACCCAACAGTTTTCCTGATGTAACCCCGAAGACACACTTTTTTGGATTTAGCCGCAACTTGTACTACTCTAATCGTTCAAAGATCTTTTTCAGGATGGTAGGATATTTCGCTCGTGTTATGGATTTTCCTAACAATTCATCGACATAATCCTCCATGATGATATGGATGAGGTCATGGAAGATGACTGTCATTGCCCTCTGATATGTTGCCCCCGCATTTTTGAGACCAAAGGGCATAACATTGTAACAGAAAGTACCCCAAGGTGTTGTGAAGGCGGTCTTATGTTGGTCCCTAGGTACAATTTGAATATGATTATAACCAGAGAAGCCATCCATAAGGGATAGCATCTCATGTCTTGTTGTGAGGTCAACCAACATGTCAATGTTAGGCAGAGGGAAGTCGTCTTTTGGATAGGCCTTGTTAAGATCCCCGAAGTCTGTGTAGATCTGAATATCTCCATTTGGTTTGGAAATTGGTACTATATTGGAGATCCACTTAGAGTAGTCAATTGGCCTAATAAAACCTGCATCCAATAAATTTTCTAATTCCTTCTTGACTAACAATGCTACCTATGGGTGCATCTTGCGAAGCTTCTGTTTGACAGGCTTGGCATTAAGGCGAACGTATAGATGGTGGACCACTAAAGCGAGATCCAATCCTGGCATGTTTGAATGACCAGGAAAAGTTAACAACACCCTCTTGGAGTAACTGGACAATGACTGCATATTCTGGATCTAAGAGTGATTTAGCTACATAGGTGATTTTAGGATTTTTAGCAGTACCCAGATTAACTTCTTGAGTCTCTTCAATTAGGATGGATGATCGTGTAGAAAATTGAGTTCCCACAAGGGGAAGATGAACATCTCCATCCTCCAGCGCCTCTTTGAGGTTTTCGCCATCAGATGCGTCCTTTATTTTTACTTTTTCAAGGTCAAGGAGTGCCTCGGGGAGGTTTTCACTAGCTGGCCATTTTTTGTTTCTCTTGTTCTTATTTTTGTGACTGGAGTGTTCATCCTCCCCCAATCCCATGAGGTTGACATATGTATCTGTAGACATATTGATAGGTGTGCTAGTACGTAGGTCCTAATCAATGAGCTTAGGGTGGCAAAGGGATAGGGTAATCGTGCAGATGGATAGGCATTCAAACATGGATGATAGGTCGGTGTGATCGACGTCATCGTATGCATGTATGATGGATTCCTCCTTGGGTATGTCTTCCAATGAGCCATTGTCCACGATGACACTATTGGAGGTATTAGACGATGTTGCAGGGCCTTTCTGCTTTTTATCGTATCCGATGCCTATGTTCTTCGATAGCTTTGATGTATCAATAGGTTGCAACCGCCCCTATTCTTCTTTACCTAGGCCCCTACCTTGGTAGTTATACTTTTTTGCAAACTTAGCTGACCAAGGATATGCTTCTTGAAAATATTCCTTTAGAGGGGGATCTGGTCAGGATTCTTCTTGGTATACCCATTGGCTTATATCCTCTTCTGGTGCATCTATCTTGATACTAGGGGACCTGAAATTGGTGGTAGGGATGTTTTTACCATTGAAGGTGACAATCTTGTCTTCCTTTGGAGTAGCATGTGAAGGTTTTCCATACTCATGTGGTGATGGGGGCATGGTTGCTATATTAAGAGCAATATGCATTTCGTATTCACCACACCCTTTATCAATGATCTGGACTTTTGTGACTGTAGGATCAGTGGTGGAAGGTGGAGTGGTTGTTGTGATGGAGGGTGGATTAGCAGATGATGATTGGGATGCCCCCATTTCAACCCCGGGACAATAATGTAAATGGGGAAATGACACTTCTAAAGCATGAAAATATTTAAATGGTTGGGGGTCAGCATAGATGGTGACTTCTTGTCCGTTGATTGAGAATTTTAGGCACTGATGGTACGTGGAGGGGATGACTTGCATAGCATGGAGCCATGGGCGGCCAAGGAGGAGATTATACGACAAGTCCAGATCAAGGACATGACAGGTAATGTACTGAACCATAGGTCCCACTTGGATAGGAAGACTGATAATTCCTTCTGAATTCCTTTCTCCATTATCGTAGGCCTTGATTGTGATGATCTGATTACTTAAATTTTCTTGAGTATACCCCACCTGTTTTATGAATTTTAGAGTACACCAATTGAGAGCAGGGCCATTATCTACCAAGACCCTTTTTATTTTATGACGAGCAACCACAACTTCGATATGCAAGGGGTGATTATGATTGACATCGATGTTTGGCATGTCTTTTTGGGTGAAGTGCAGTTGATGAGATAAAGCCAGGTGTCCTACCAAAGCTTGGAATTGTGTAGGATCAATGTCATTAGGTACATGGGTTTCCTATAGGGCTCTGTTGAGGATTTCTTGATGTACAAGGGAAGACTTAAGTAAATCCGAAATGGAGATATGAGCAGGGGTCTTTCCTAAGTGATCAAGGATGTCGTACTGAGAGCTTACAGGAGTTGATTGGGTGGATGCAGAGGCCGCAAGGATAGTGATGCGGGCTCGTCGTGTAGTAACAACACACAAAGGGTCTTTGGCTTTGACATGTATCATGGATACACGAGGTTCTACCTGCTCAATGTAATGAATAATGCCCTCATAATTGAGGGGTAGATTCTTATAGTTCACATTATTTGTGCTATTGTCTTGAGGATTACTGTTGGAGGTCCTCGGGCCTTGATTATGGTGTGGAAAGGCATTTTGATATATCTACAATTGAGCATTGGACGATGAGGCCTGATTGGTGTCAACCTTGATCTCTCCTCGATCAATGAGATCTTGGATATAGTTTTTTAGACCTTGACACTTATTCAAAGAGTGTCCTTTGATTTTATGAAACTCACAATATTCATTTTCCCTAAACCATGTAGGCTTGGGCTTGGATTTGTCAAGTGGCGTGGTGACAAGATATGTGATTGGATAATTGACCTGTAACAATTTATTGAAGACAACACTCAAGGGTTCCTCTAATTGAGCATACTAGCGCTTAGTGTTCCCATGGATATTTTGATTTGATTGTTGAGGAAGACGAGGTGCCCCCTATGGTACAAATATGGCGTTAGGTACAGAGGATTATTGTCTTAGGGATGTATTAGTCACTTGGACGTGTTTAGTATCAGTCACGCTGTCATTCACTGCGTTCTTGTTCTTGTTCCAAAAACGTGGCTTGTCTCCAAATGACCTTTCTTTATCATGGCTATGTATTTTAATGTGCCCTTTGGCAACAAGGGCATGTTCAAGGATAGGTCCCTTTTCCACTACTTCCATAAAAGTGGTGACACAATGTAACCTAAAGTTATGAGCCATGTCGGGATGAGAGTTCTCCACGAAGAGAATGACCATGTCCTTCTCTTTCAGAGGGGTTTTCATTTGGCTTGCTAGCGCATGCCACCTTTGGAGGTAGCTAGTAAAGGTTTCCCCTTCACGTTGTTTCTCTTTGAGGAGATCTAAGGTGTCGGTGTCCTTCTCCAAATTGAAGGAGAAGTAGGAGACAAACTTTTCTGACAGGTCCGCAAAATATTTTATGGATCCTTTTTCGAGGGTCATGAACCACCCTAGGGTGTTGCTTGCCAGGCTTCGTGGGAACATGCACAAGAGATAGTTGTCATTGTGCATAACCTCTTGACACTAGGAGTAAAACTCCTGCAAGTGGGCCTTAGGATCTTTGTCCCCCCTATATTTGTCAAACTTTGGCATTTCAAAATGTTTAGGGAAGGGAATCAATGAGATGGAGGGATCAAATGGATATGGGCATATGTCTTCAAATTTGAACGATTGTTTGCCAGCCCCAGCTTGAAGATCCTTCAGAGCAGCTTTGATTTCCAATAGATCTGAGTTGACCGGTGGTGGGTTGGGGGGATGTTGATGATAGGATGATAAAGGATCTTGCTGAGTAAGTGTTAGATTGTTGAAGTACGAATTTGATACTTGGATGATGACATGCCTTGTTGGTAAGCCAAGGGATTTTGTTGATACGAGAGCTGTTGTTGTGGGGGATAGTATGGATTTGTTTGATAAAAGTGTGGGGTAAGTTGTTGAGGAGCTTGGATGGGATGTTGCGGAGCAGTTTGTTGGTGTTGAGGATATTGTTATGATTGTTGGGAGGCCACATAAGGTGGTTGTAGATGAAATTGCTGCTGATTATGATAGTAGTAGTGTCGAGGGGGTTGTTGTTGTGATGTCAACTGTTGTGTGGGCTGAGATGGGATGTTGTGTTGTGATTGAGCCCGCGGACGTAAAATGGATACGAGAAAGGGGGATATGGTCTGAGCGATAGGTCGGGATGGATTGCCTTGTGGTTGGTAGGGTGGTTGTTGTGAAGAGACCAAAGCGTTATGCATGGGTTGTTGCTAATGAGATGGTTGAGATAGCGTAGAAGCATTTTGTAAAGGGGGTTGTTGGGTACCACCTAAAACATTAAGTTGGGATGTGCCTTGTGGAGGTAATTGATGCGGAAGATTGGATTGATGAAGTTCTTGAGATGTATATGAAGGTGATGGTAGAGTTGTGGCTGTAGGAAGTGGAAGCAATGCGGTAAAGGGGGTGCCCCAAGTGTTTGCGGTAAAGGGGGTGCCCCGAGTGTTGACGGTAGGCTAATTTGAAAGAGGTGGTGTTGTTAGCGTTAATGGCGTAGGTTGTGGAACATTTTGTGGCACACCACTATTGGGATCAAGCACTTGAGGATCCCCCATAACTAAGATTGGAGTGTGTGGGGGGTGGTTAACATGATAAAGAACAACATTGCCAAATTCAGGTTGATGCCAACCCTCAATCGGAGCAACATTGGGGATGTACGAACCCTCTGGTGTATTTTGTGAACGTTGGGGTACGTTAGTTGTAGAGCTCCTATATTTGGATAAGTCAACACCTGAGGGAGTTTTGACACCCTTCTCAATTAGGTGGGCCAAAATTTCTTCCCCATGCTTTTCAAATAGACGGTCAGTCATTTGTACATTGGCGGGATTACTAAAATGTTCCTCAAGCGTGAGTTCGGGTTGATTAGCCATACTCTCTTCACCGTGTGGTGAGTTGTTCTGATTTTCAGTGTTGGAGTGTGATGAAGTGCCATTATGAGGATCTTGGGGGATATTGTTAGGATCTTGAGCAATATTCGTACCATTGGTGGGATTTGTATTGTTATTAAGGTCTTGAGACATGTTCACTTGGGAATTTTGACCTTGTTTTTGTGCCATTTGTTTCTTAACTTGTGACCTAGTTTGAATGGGCATGCAAATGTGCTATGGGTGGATTATAAAGATTTTATTGATGAATGATTTGATTGTGATTGGATTTAGATCATATTTTGTTGGATTGGATTGGATTTTGATCAGGTCGGATTTTGATTGGATAGATTGGATTGGATTAGATTTTGACTGGATTCGATTGGATTTTGATTGGATTAGATTGGATTTTGATTGGATTAGATTTTGATTGGATAGATTGTATTGGATTAGCTAGATTGGATTGGATTGGCTAGATTGGATTGGATTGGATTTTGATTTTGATTGGATAGATTGAATTGGATTGGATTATTAAGATTGATAGGATTGTGTTGGTTGAACGGACATGATTTGATTGATTGGATAATTTGGTCAAATGATTGGGTTTGATAGATTTGGATGATTGAATGGGTATGATTGGATGATGAAAGATGTGAGAGACCCTAAGTTTAATTAAAGAAAGTTACCCTTAGTGACCTAGAGCATTGATTGATTAAGTGGATGATCATGACACCAAATCCACCTCAAGATAGAAATGGATTGATTTTAGCCGAGGATGATAACTTATGACACCGAATTCAACTCAAGATGGAAGTAAATTGATTTGAGTCGAAGTTAACGACTAATAATCAAATTCAAGTGCTAAGGTCAATTTGGGTAACCACTTTGTAACATAAGGTTAAGGCGGTTTGATTATGGGTGGTGTTTATGAGATACAGGTTTGGTGATGTAAATGGTAAAATTTGGATGTTCACTAGGTGATGATATAGGCTTTCAAATGGATTATGGGAAAATTTAAAATGAGCAAATGGATTGAGGACGTTTGGGGAGAATAAATGGGGATTTAGAATGGTTAATGTAATTATAAAGTGGAAGTTTGGGATGATGAAATGGAGGTTTAGAATCGTAAAATGGAGGTTTTGGGATGATGAGAAAAAAGGTTGGGAATGATTAAATGATGGTTCAGAGGCTAAACGGATCCAAACGGGGCGATTTCGACTATTTAGGAGGGAAAATTTGCCTTTTTGCAGTAAATCAGGGGGCGCAGTCGCCCTTTTGTGGTAAAACAGGGGCGCAGTCACCCTTCTGTGGAAAATTAGGGGTGCAGTCGCCCTTCTGCAGAAAATCAGGGGCACAATCTCCCTTTTGCGGTAAAACAAGGGCACAGTCGCCCTTTTGCGGTAAATCAGAGACTTGGTTTGATGAAAATGACTATGGCAAGGACTTTAAAATGACAATAATAAGGCCAATTTTTCAAAAAGTTTACTGGTTTCTCACAAGAAAACACTTTCAAGCAAATACAATCCTATGATTAGTGTTAAGGGTATGGCCAATGTGGTCTTAATCTAGGATGCACAAGGTGTCTAGGGAGTCCTCGATATACTCTCGGTATGTGAGGCACAACCGTGAACACCAGCCCATCACAAGCGTGAGTCGGGAACCCCAGCGAGATACTGAAGGGCTCAGAACAACTCTTAACATCTATCTAGGTATCACCCTAGCTTCGACACTCTGCCAATTACGACGCGACTGGATTGGGGTACAACTTTCTCTCTCCCCCCTTTGTATACCCCACCGGTACATGTGGTTGGAATCATCCCTTGGGGTGATGAAATCCCCAAGCATGTCCCACTATAAAGAAAGCACTAATCGCCTCCAACTACTCCCCAGGCTCACACGAAGTGCAAGGGGAAAGTGAAAACAAACTAATGCCCCCTTTGGGTAACATAAAAAGATAAACACAGCAAGAAATAAATATTTCTTCCCCTAATTAAACTATATTCTCATATTAACGAAAAGAGCAAGGATAGATTTAAAAATCTAAGCAAATGGATAGCCCCTCAAGCAAATGTTAATTGTTTTATCCTGCTTTCTTCATCAATTTCACAAGAATATGCTGTAAAAAGTTAGCAAAAACACCAATATCCTTGCAAGAAATAGTGTTAGGGGGTTAGTACCTAAAAATAGCAAAAACCGAAGCTAAAATGATAGTTTTACCTTCCAAAATGTGTTGTTTTGCGGTGACAAGAGGGCGCAGTCACCCTTCTACAGTAAATCAGGGGGCACAGTTGCCCTTCTGCTAAAAATTAGGGGTGCAGTCCCCCTTCTACAGAAAATCAGGGGCGCAGTCACCCTTTTGCGGTAAAACAGGTGCACAATCGCCCTTCTGTAGTAAATTGTTAGCACAAAAAGTTTAACTAAGGAGGGGTAGTCGCCCTTCTGCAAAAAAGTGTTAGCACAGAAAGTTTAGCCAAGGGAGCGTAGTCGCCCTTCTGCAGAAAAGTGTTAGCACAAAAAGTTTAGCCAAGCGGGAGTAGTCACCCTTCTGCAGAAAAATGTTAGCACAAAATTTTTAGGCTTAGTCGCCCTTCTGCAGAAAAGTGTTAGCACATAAATTTTAGCCAAGGGGGCATAGTCGCCCTTCTATAGAAAAGTGTTAGCACATAAATTTTAGCCAAGGTGGCGTAGTCGCCCTTCTACAGAAAAGTGTTAGCACATAAATTTTAGCCAAGGGGGCGTAGTCGCCCTTCTGCAGAAAAGTGTTAGCACATAAATTTTAGCCAAGGAGGTGTAGTCACCCTTCTGTAGTAAATCAAGGGGCGCAGTCACCCTTCTATAGAAAATCAGGGGCACAGTTGCCCTTCTACAGTAAATCAGGGGTGCAACTGCCCTTCTGCAGTAACCAGGAGGGCGTAGTTTCCCTTCTGCAATGTATTCCTACAAAAAACTCAATAACAACAAACGTGAAATTGAGGAACCCATTTGTGGGTCCCACCGGGTGTGCCAGAAATGTGATATCAAAATGTTTAACCTATTCTAAGCAACTAAAATGCCATGGAAAAACATAAGGAAAAACCTCAAGATTAGCCTAAGAAATTTGTAAATGCAAAGAGGAAAAGTGTAAAATGATGCTAAATAGATATACCTCCCTTTTGTAGCTGAAACTCCTTGGTTGGCCCTTGATTTTGATTTGGTTTGTATGCTCCTTGATGGATTTTGATACAACTAAATGAAATTTTTGACTATGTGTTTGAATGCAAATGCAAATAGATGAAATTGATGGCTAAATGAGTGCACAAAATGGCAACATTTAGTTGCAAAATGGCTAAGTGTTGAAAATGCCTTAGAGGATGGGGTATTTATAGAGAAACTTGAATTCTCTAGAGAATTTAATGGTTGGGATTTATCCAACAAGGCCAAGATGAAGGGATAAGGTGAGTTGAGGACTCACAAGCCCTCACATTTTGACATGTGGATTGTGAGATGGCTAAGGGTGAGGTGATGTGTAGGTGATGTGGAAGGGAGGTACATGATGTGGAGGAAGGAAAAGTACCTTCCAAGTACCTTGGGGAGTGAGAAGATTTTCTCAAAAAGGAACTTCTTGTCCCCAAGTGGGAGTGAAAATGTCATTTGAAGAATTTTGGAATTTCTCAAAAATCTCCATGGGAAAAGAGAAAGTGGTTGGAGAAATAAATGTGAATTAAATTCACATTCATAGGAGAATCTAATGGATAAGAGAGGGTCTCCTAAAAGGTGGGAATTGGTCACATGTGCATGAGGTGACAAGTCAAATATTCTAGAAGCCTTGGAAAGATAAAATGTGATTTAAAAATTCATATGGGGAGGAGAGAGACCTAGGATGAATGAAAGTGAATTAAAAATTCACATGGGAAAGAGGGTCAATTCCCAGAAAGGAAAATGGAAAGATTGACTAAAAAGTGGTGCTAAAAGTGGCTAATGACTTTGATTAAAGTTGTGCAAATACTTGATTATGATAATTAATGGAAGATTAGAGACAAGTGGAAAATATAGGAGGATGTGACATTAATCCTTGATTAAGAGGATGCACACCCTAAATATGAATTAATTAAATTAATTCGAATTAGAGATGGATTATGGAGGATGTGACAAGGAGAGAGAAAAGAAGAATTTTAAATTGATTTTAATTTAAAAGATTAAAATGACTAAATTAAGGGTTAGGGTGGTCAAACAAATATTGACAAATTGAAAAGAGTGTGTCGATGGCATTTTGCGGAGCTCTGGTGCAAGCTAGGGCCCGCGTGCCCTAGCTTGCTTTGCCTGGTTTTTGCGCGCACCGGTGGCATTTTTTTGCTCGCAGGGGGGTTTTCTGTGATTGCAGGGGTCTGGAGGGGGTTGGACAGGGGTTTTGACCTCCTCTTTTCTGCGGCTGGGCATTTTTCTGGCCGTTTTCTGGTGTGTGGGTTTCTTGATCGGGGGGCTCGTGGTCGTTTGGGCTTTTGGGCTGATTACCCTGCCTCTTTCTGTCTTCTGTTTGGTGCTTGGGCTCGTTTTGCCATGGAGAATCAAGGCCTTGCTTCTTCCCTAGACTTGGAGATGGTAGATCCATCCTCTTTGATGCATGCCAATAACAAGGATCGGACTAAGTTTCCTCCTTCTGGGGAGGGTACCTCCTCGTCAAAAGGGTCTTTTCGAATTAAAAAAGTTAATGGATGTTTGGAGAGATCGGAAGATAGACCAGTTTTGGTTATTCAACCCGAGAAGGTTATAGAGGATGTTGATTACTAGAGAAAGCATGCTCTTATTTGCAAGTTTTTGGGCCTTCGTCTTTCTCTTCCTGTGTTGGAGTCTTGGGCACGTCGGGTTTGGAACCCTGAAGGAGATATGGAGATTCTTTTGGCGGCTAATAACTATTTCCTAGTTATTTTTTCAAGCATGTCAGACAGGAATAGGGCTTTTGAGGGTGGCCCTTATTTCTTTAACCAGGTTGGGCTCTTTATCAAGCCTTGGCATATGGGCTTCAACTCTGCTGAAGAGATCCCGTCGCGAGTGCCTATGTGGGTTCGTTTGCCGAGGCTTCCATTGGAATTCTGGAGGGGAGATATCCTCCACTCAATCTCTTTACTTCTGGGGAAACCTGTTGGATCGGCTTCACAGACCCAGGATCGTAAGGTAATTTCATTTGCTCGTATTTGTGTTGAAGTTGATTTGAACAATCCTTCACCAGACTCTATGAAAATTTGCATGGGTTCTTCCTCCTGGATTTAGCAGCTAGATTACGAAACCCTTCCATTTAGATGCAGAATTTTCCATGAATATGGTCATCTACATCGCAGATGTCCTAGATTGAAAACTTCCCCCTTGCCTGCCTCTAAACCTCCTAGGTTGAATAAGGGGAAAGCTCCAGTGTCTGATGGGCCTGTTGATAAGAAGGGTTTTACCCCGGTTAAATCCCGTAATAAAGGAAAAGGCAAGAAGAGACCTTGGATGGATAGACAGAATGATGACACATTTAACAGGTTTGAGGTTTTGGATAGCGTAGTCCAAGAAGATGGTATTCCAATTGAGCTTTCTTCTGGGATTATGGGTCAGGTAGAGAATCAGGAGGTGGATGCAAGGAAGGAGGAGCCGATTCTATCGTCAGGGGCTCAACAAGTCTGTCAGCCAGCCTTGGACTTGCCCTCTCAAGTTCAGAATATTGGAGGCATCTAGGAGTCACAGATTATGGTGGGTAATGCTAGGTTGGAACCTTGTCCCGAAGTTGCGAAGGCATCCGCAGATCCTGTGAAGGGTGTTAAGGCTCCTCCTGCCTTAGGCCTGCATCAAAAATCTTTTAAAAAGGGACCTCTAGATAAACAGTCAAGGAGTGGAAGGAAGACTAACCAAGAGAAGGTTAAGATAATGGGTGATACGTTGGTTGAGTCCGGGTCTGTGAAACCCATTGATTCCCACTTCTCCCACCCCCCTAAATGTTAGTTTTATCATGGAATGTAAGGGGGTTGAACAACATCCCCAGACAAAAGGCTGTTCGCAGATTAATCGAGTCTCAGGCTCCGGATGTGGTCTTCATACAGGAAACCAAGCTTACAGTAGATGGTTTGAATAATTGTGCTCTGCGTATCTGGCCCCAAGGCTATTGGCAGGGGGTTGGGGCGTTGGGCAGTTCTGGGGGGGTGGCTTGCTTCTAGAACCCGAGGAAAGTCACCCCCTTATGGTGGGTTTCTAGTCAGTCTTCTATCTCTATGGTTGCCTCCATTTTTGAATCTGGAGAAAGATGTCTTTTCTCCAATATTTATGCTCCTACTGACCTTCCAGGTAAGACCCACCTTTGGGATCATATCAGGTTTGTCCGTTCTCTGGACCTGTTTCTCCCATGGATTTTGGCTGGTGACTTTAATGCTATTATTAGTATGGATGAAAAATGAGGAGGGTTAGCCAGGCTTGATCCTTCTTCTCTTTTGCTCAGAGATAATATCAGTCTCCTTAATCTTATTGACGTGAAGCCAACCAATGGAATTTTTACTTGGAACAATAGGAGGTGTGGTGATGAGGCTATCTCAGAACGTCTCGATAGATTTTTGGTGTCCTGTTACTGGATGAGCAGTAGGTGGACTACCATTTCTGATATCCTGGATTGGAGGGGATCGGATCACTGGCCTATCAAACTCTGTGTCTCCTCTTATGGGGTCACCAAAAATCCTTCTTTCAAATTTCAGTTGATGTGGTTATGGGATCACTCTCTTCGGGATCTGGAGCTGGATTGGTGGTACGAAGGGCTTCCTGCCCATGGGAGGGCCATGTACACTTTCTGTAAATGGCTCCAACATGTGAAGTATAGGCTTAAGAGGTGGAATAAACAATGCTTTGGGAACCTACATGCTCAGAAACTTGCTACTCAGTCCAAGCTGGATAGTGTAACTCATCATATTCGTGACCATGGGCTGTCCTCTGACCTTTTGAATGCTGAATCCTTGGCCCTTAAGGGCTTAGAAGAGTGGGAGCTTCGGGAGGAGATTTTCTGGAAGCAAAAATCCCGTATTGACTGGCTTCAGGAGGGGGACAGGAACACATCTTTCTTTCATAATTCGGTTAAGGCCCGTAGGCAGGGGAGCTCTCCTTCCACACTTGTCTTGAGTGATGGAACCCTTCTCTCGTCCAGTGGTGAAATTTCCAGGGAAGCTGTCAACTATTTTTCTAATCTTTTTACTAAGGAGGATATTGATGCTAGAACTGAGGAGAGGGCTATCTTGGATTCTATTCCTCGCTTGGTCTCTGATGAGATGAATGGGGCTCTTTTGGGTCCAATCTTGTTGCCTGAATTGGAGAAAGTTGTGTTTAGTATGAAAAAAGGCAAAGCTCCTGGCCCAGATGGGTTTCCGATTGAGTTCTTCCAGGAATTTTGGGAAATAATAAAGTCTAATCTCCTTGAGGTGGTTCAAGAATCTCTTAGGAACAAACAAATGCTTAAGTCTTTGAACTCGACTTTTCTGGCTCTCATACCTAAGAAGGAGGGGGCTAACCGGATGGAGCAATTCAGGCCTATTGCTTTATGCAACGTTGTCTACAAGATTATCACCAAATTAATTGCTGAGAGACTCAAACCTCTCCTTGGTGCTTTGATCTCTGCTGAGTAGGGAGGTTTTGTGGAAGGGAGACAAATCTTGGATGGTGTCGTGATTGCTACAGAGGTTATTCACTCTATGGCTTCCTCTAAGGAGAGGGCGATGTTCATTAAGCTTGACATGGCTAAAGCTTATGATCGGGTGAGCTGGGAGTTCCTTTAGAATATCCTCTTGGTCTTTGGCTTTAAAGAGGAATGGGTGAGTTGGGTCCTCAGTTGTGTTACCTCATCCTCCTTCTCCATTCTCATTAATGGGGAATCTTCAGATTGGTTTAGTGCTTCTCAGGGGCTTAGGCAAGGGGACCCTCTTTCTCCCTACCTTTTCATTATCATGGCTGAAGGTCTTGGTAGATTTATTAAATCTCAGGTGCGGCAGGGTCGTATTCATGGCTGGAGCTGGAACAATGTTCTCCCTCCTTGTTCTCACCTTCAATTTGTGGATGATACTGGACTGATGGGCTTGGCTAGAATTAGCGAGGCTGTGAATTTCAGGAGAACTTTAGACACCTACTTGAAAGCTTCTGGTCAGAGTATTAATGATGGTAAATCTTCCATTTATTTCTTTAACACTCCTCGTCTCATTCAGAACAAGATTGCCAGGATTCTAAGATTCCAAATTGGATCTCTTCCCCTGATGTACCTAGGGATTCCTTTGGCTTTGGGACCTCAGCGGAGAAATTTTTGGCAGGGGATATTGGATAAGTTCTGGAGTAAGGTCAGTCATTGGACTTACAGATGGCTCTCTTCTGCTGGTAGGGTGCTTCTCCTAAAAGCTGTGGTGCAGGCTCTCCCTATTTATAGGTGTTGTGTGCAGATTCCTCCTGCCTCCTTTATGAGGGATTTTGATGCTCTTTCCTAGCAATTCCTTTGGTCGGGTAACCTTCTTTCCTCAAAGTGGAGTTTAGTCAAGTGGGAGTCTGTCTGTAGGTCGAAGCATGTTGGGGGCCTTGGCCTTAGGTCTATGGCTCTTGTGGTTATGGCTTTGGCGGCTAAGCTGTATTGGAGATGGTGCAACAACCAGGATCAGGATTGGGCCAAGATTCTTGCTTTCAAGTATGTTCCTGGTGTTGAGAGCCAGGATGTGCCTCGGATTGCCCTATTGGGCAAAGGTTCTTGCATTTGGGATATTCTTAAGAAGGGAGCTTAGCTTGTTAGGAATGGTCTCTTCTGGATCTATAATAATGGCTCTAATGCTCTGTTTTGGCTGGACTCTTGGGATGGTCACCCTCCCATCCTATCTAGTTTCCCTCAGCTTCTGCCTCTCTGCCATATGTTCTCTGATGCTGGTTGGATTAAGGTGGAGCATTTTAAAACTGTTAAGAGTATTGGTCATCTAGAGGTGTCGTGCTGGAAGGATCTGCAAGAGTGGCCTGTGGGTGGTTCTGAGGAGGATCGGGCAGCCTTGGGTAAGGTCTTGGAGGGTAGGCTCTGCAGCTCTCTGAAGGAGAGGGACAAATTGGCTTGGAGTCCTAGCCCAAAAGGTAATTATACTGTTGCTCAAGCCTATGTTGTGCTTGATAGGAACTTACATGGTTCTGCTGAGGTGCCTTGGTGGAGGAAGGTTTGGAACAACTTTTGGTGGAGGTGTCTTACTTGAGAGAACCTTCATAAAAGGGGGTTTCAGGGACCTTCCATTTGTGTTCTTTGTTTGAGTAGTGAAGAGTGTTCCTCCCACTTGTTCTTCCACTGCCCCTATTCTCGTGAGATTTGGCACAGATGGTGGGAGGCTTGGTGTCATGGTTGCATTCATGCTTCCTCTCTTATTGAGTTTTGGGAGAGCCTGGGCAGGCCTCCTGCGAAGACTCCTTTTCTGCAGGTGGCCTGGTTCATTGGGCCTATTTTCATTCTTTGGAACCTTTGGCTGGAAAGGAACCATAGAGTTTTTTGTGATTCCAGATTAGACAGGGGGCAATTGTGGAAGAAGATTATCAGTAGGTTTCAGGAGACTATTCATGCCAAATGTGATATGTCTGAAAGTATTGATCCTGGGGATGTTGCAGTTGTGCGGGATCTGAGCCTGGGTGTTAATAGTAGGGGTTGCACTGCTGGTATTATGCCCCGTCGTGTCAAGAAATGGGTTTTCCATGATGGGAGATGGGCTCCTCCTCCTGATGGGGTCCTGAAGATTAATACTAATGGATCTTCTCGTGGGAATCCTGGGCATGCTGGCATTGGGGGTGTTGGTAGAAGTAAAGATGGTGATGTGGTTTTTTGCTTCTCTGTTTACAAAGGGCTTTATTCTAATAAGCTGATGGAGGCCCTGGCTATCAAGATTGCTGTTGAGAGGAGTTGCTCTCTTGGCTGGAGGAGGATTATTTGTGAGTCTGACTCTCAGATTGTTGTGGATATGTTGAACAACCAGAGGCTGGATGGTGTTAGTTGGCATTTAGCCTTGATGGTCAGACAAATTTTAAGGGTTTGCAGTTCTTTGGATTCTGTCTCTTTTTGTCACATCCCTAGAGAATGGAATACTGTGGCTGACTGCTTGGTGAAGTGGGCCTCAGAGAAAGGGAATGGTTGGGATATCAGTGGTAGGGATGAGTTACCTTATGATTATCAGGGGATTTTGGAGAGAGCTCTATTGGAAGACAGGACGATGTAGTGTTGTAGTTTGGTTTGTTGGTTGTTCGCCTTTTTTTGAGCCTATGGCTCTTGCCTTGTATCTCGGTTTGGTTTGAATAAACTTTTTCCCCTTCTTTTTAAAAAAAATAAAAAAAATAAAAAATAAAAAATAAAATGACTAAATTAAATAAATTGGTGTATTTATTTAATTTAGAGAGGAGAAAGGTATCAGATAAAGTGTTTAATTATTAAATTAAATACTTTAAGAGTCTTATGTGGGAAGTGTAATATTAATTAAATAAATTAATATTGACAGAATTGATGAATAAAAAGGTAAATTTGATCATATGGGAGTGATCAAATTTGGGTGTCTACATGAATAACAAAATTTGAGAATGAAAAAGAGAAGACAATACAACTGACTGATAATAAAGTTCGTCTGAGTGGACTATGTCTCTAGGTCCCTCTCCAATGGAGTGATCGATCCTTTAATTCGGCTCCAAGAAATCTTACAAAGCCTTCTCGATCAACAAGGAAATTGACATCTTCTCTCCTTCAAGTACAAATACTTCGACATAATCCCCCTATTGTCTGCACAAAGATTTTACACAATTTCCCTAAGTTCCCAAGAATTCACCTAATTTCCATTACCCTCACAAGCCCATTCCACCCCTTTTTATACAAAATTTTTACCCAATTTGGCCTTCAACCAAATGATTTACATAATCTCCCAAATCTCACATAATCCCCCCTATAAATCTATAAAAATCCTCCCTTTACATAATTAAAATCATTTAAAAGCCCCTCATATTATCCTAAAATCATCTAAGCCCTTCAAAATCTTCATTCTCGGGATTTGATATCTTTAAGAGGTTTATTTTAATCTTTTATAAGTATTGGGAGATTTATTTATTTTAAATATGGGGGGTGTTGGTTTTAAAAAAATAAAGGCAATCGGTTTTAATTCTTTATCAAAACCAACCAATGCCATATATAGTTTTGAACATGATCAGTGGTCTGTCAGTGGCCTTATCTTTTATCACGTCGGCGGTCAGGGTTCAAACCCCATTGCTGGATTTTAATAGCCAATCCCCAACCGTATGTTAACAAAACTAACTGCCATTGTATGTATTGTTGAGGAAATCTCGTGGTCAAGTAGTGGAGGTGTGGGCTTATAGTTTGGAGGTTAGGAGATTGAATCCCCTAGCCCTTTTAATCGAAACAACCAAATTGTCGACAAGGCGTAGTAGTGAAGGGGCCACATGGCATGTCGACGAGGTACCACATGGCACAATATCATTCGCTGATGATGACACTTCATCTGCCATGCAATGTTGATTGGACCACCATCTCATCATGCTAATTGTACATAGATGCCACATGTCACGTTGCTATAGGACCACGCTATCATATGGACTATATGGCCCACCACATCACCTGCATAGTCAGCTACCATGTGTCAACATATGGTTGGTCCACATCATTTGCTGTACGGTACAGACTGCCATTTCAACATGCTAGCATCATCGTTCGTACAACTGGTCAACCATGGTACATGCGAACTTTGACTTGGCGTAACTCAGGCGTACGAACTCAAAATTTGATGAAATGAACATTGTTGGAAAGGTCTCGATGAGCTCTTTGACTTGAAATTGGTTCTGTCTGATTCTGAGTCAACCATTTTTTTCACTTTTCTGACGGCCTCTAGTACTAGTTTGACCAGAACTTTGATTGGTTGTATCTTGGGTGCACAGGCTCTTTTTGAGCCCATTCACGTTGCATTGGACTCAAAATTTTGGGCAATTCGACCTAGCGATGATTATTGGAGCATATGGGATACTTCAATTTTTGATGTCAAGTATCCCCCTAGATCAAAAAAGGTGTTATGTTAATAAAAAATGTTATTTACATGAGTAGGAGTTGTTGAAACATCAAGTTTTTCAAATATTTTTGGTAAATTGGTCTCAAAGTGGTGCTACATATGCATTTAGTGAACACTTTTATTTGGAAAAGTTGTGGCCATATCTAACTTAGCTACAATGACCCTAGATAGAACATATGTTTAACTAAATTTAATTTTTTAGTTAGAAATACTAAAATTCACTTGTACTGATAAGTTGAGCAAAAAAGTGACAAAACTTTGTAATTTTAACTACTAGCTGCTCATTGAGATCCTACGAGGATGTTGTGACATCATGTTTATACATAAGGGGAATTGATTCCTATGCTTCCATTCCGCATCATCTTCCCTATTGGTTTGAAAAGGTAGGAAGGTTAGTGTAATGACAGAAAAAGTACTCCCTATCATTGGCCTTGATTTAGTGTTGTAATATGTCTAACATATTCACATTAGGTCTTGGGCCTTGTGAACTAAATGAGCTTATTGGTGCCTTATTTAGAGTGTTGTAAAGTCTTATAACACACTTTCACACTTCTCTAGGGTTATATTAAATAATTGGGCTTCTATATGCTTTAATTGGCCTTATTTTACATCTACAAGCCTTAATTAATGCATCCTTTCAAGGATAATCCCGACATAAATCAACATCCAATCATAATTCATGTCTTTTTAGGTTGTGTGGCCTAGATTTAATGATCTGGGACTCATATTCCACCTTGGTCGTATGAGTCCCACCTAGGTTTTAGGGCCCCGATTTGGATTTTACATCATTCTAATAATTTTTGAAAATGTGTCCCATAGTTAAGCCTAATAGGACTCATTCACCACTTTTGGCGTATGAGTCCTGTGTGGCCCAAAATAAAATTTAACTCAAATTCTTGGCATGATTTTATTCTCCTAGATTTGATGCCGGCTCCTAGTGTTGTAATTTTGAGAAATTTGGCATAAATAAGTATGAATACAAGGTTATTTCACTCATTTTCACCTAAGCATTCTTGAGATCATCCTAATACTTTCATGAGAGCATTCCTAATAGCAAATTGGAGTTCACAAGAGCATTCAAGTGCTTACAATAGCATTCAAGAGTCTTCAAGAGCTAATTATCAAGTGTTTTAGAGCATAATTCAAGTATCAAGCATCATGTCAAAGTCATCATGCATCACATTTATTTTTGAGCTAACATTTGTGATGTGGGATCTCATGATTCAAGCAAGCATTCAATTCAAGATCTATCACATTAGACAAAGAGTCAAGATCCACATCCTTTGGAGCCATTTCATACATGTTTGTAGTATTTTATTGCTAGGGTTTAGTGAATTGTAACATTACATTTTGTTCATTCATCATTCTCCTTTCCTATTTAATTTCATTTCAAGGTTTGATTACTAAAACAGGGTTTGACCAAAGCAAACCCCTTTCCACTAACAAAACAACATTTTCCCCTCTCTTTAGTGTGTGATTTGTAGATCTAGGTTGAAGAAACATTGAAGAGAAAGTTTGGAGAAAGTTGTTAATTGTTCAAAGTTGTCACCTAGCACTGGAGATCATTGAAAGACATCTACAGATTGAAAATCAAAGGTTTAGACCCAAAAATCAGGTGGAAAGGATAGAGCAGACATTGAAGAGAAGAATCATACTTTGAATTTATAGAAAACCCTTATTGGATTAATACGCCACTTCTGGCGTATGAGTCCCAGTATAGGGAAAATTTCAAATTTCTAGAGTTTCAGATATATCCCTACTAGATTTATGTTCCTACCCAGAAACCCTGATTTGGGACTAAATCACTCAGATTGGCATATGAGTCCCAACAGGTATTAATTTCAATGTTTTCAACATTTCAAGTCTTCATCCAGGCCTCTTTAGGTTTTCAGGTGCACACTGAATATTTCTCAGCTTTCTGTTTTGATTTACATGCTTTTCTAGGTCATTTAGTGAAGTATTGCATTACATTAGGTTTAAGCATTAGGTCTTGCTTTTCATTAGTATTTCCAAGTCTTAGCTTGGTGGTGAATTGTTGAGAAGTTGTTGAGATGATTTAGCATTGTTGTCATTGATGTCAAAACATAGGACCCGAAAGGTTGTGCTCCGGATGATATATAGAAATGATCTATCCTATCGAGTGCTATGATGTTACGTAGTGTGGATGTTACCCTTGATCTGGATGTGACACTACTTCTTTTTGGGACATTCATGGAAGTCAGTTAATGCAGAATAATGAAGAGTAATCTTTTGATGTTGGTTGTTGTGCTTAAAGCTTACTCCATGTATCCTTGCTATTTGGAAATTCATGTAGCATGTTACAAGTTTTGGTATGTCTAATTGTGCTTCTTCGGTTGGTACTAAAATTGATGGATATCAAGATTTGGTCTTGGTTGTGGCATTCCCATTGGCTCTAGAATATATTTCATGTAATTCAAAGTTTGCTATCTTATGTTTGACCTATTTATGGGTTCCTTGGTAATGAGGTAAGATCTTTATGTGCGACCTATCTTTTCGGTCCGGTGCTAGTGTGCCAAGCCTTATTGAATATTTCAAGGTTGTTCTTCATGCCGACATGTTTTTGCTAGGACGACTTAGGAGATTATGAAGATATTATGTTTGGTTGACTTAGAAGATTATGAAGGAAATGGAATGGTATAAGTAAACATTAATTTTGTTTGATGATGATGAAGAATGGTGTGCGTGAGCAGATAAATGGGTGCGAAGGATTATGCGATAAGAAAACTGAAGCCAAGTGTTAGGAAGAAGTAATCTGTTTTGCAAAGGTTGCGTGAGGAAAGTGGATAGAAGATTCTTGTCTGGATCTGTTGCAGACATATATTATGCTCTAAACTAGAACCGAATTCATGCATATGTAGATGCAACTTCATCAGTTCATTTTTGTCAGTGAGATTATTTTGTAATCAGATGTATTAATCGGGCAGTGGGTCCACCAATAGTGAGCCTTACCTGTAGTGAGAAATTTGGCAGTGAGCATTTGTAAAAATTACCTTAACCAGTGTTTTGTAATTGAGAATTAACATTCTCTGTGGTTTTTCCCTTCTTGAGTTTCCACGTAAATTATAGTGTTCATTGTGCATGATGTTGTTATGTGCTTTCATGTTCATATCTATTAGTTTATTATCTGATTGATTTAGGTTTGCTCCAGATTAATTGAAGTCATGAATTTATTTTTATAATAACTGATTCACCCTCCTCTTAGTTATCTAGACTATTCAACAATTGGTATCAGAGATTGGTCCCTTGGAGATAGAGCTTAACCACTTGAGGGAGATCTTGACAACTTGAAGATGGTAGGAGATTATTACTTTGAGGAAGAACTAAAGATAATGTTAGATGTTATAGAAAGAACAAAATATGAAAATGAAGAATTGAAAGAAAATGTTAAGGAGAGAAATTCTTGTGTCTCAAAGCTAAGGGAGAAAATTCAAAAAATTCAAAGCAAGACACAGAGAGGTCAGCCAAGAATTAAAGGAGTAAAAGGAAAGTGTTGTGGATCTAAAGCTATGGTTGGATGAATACAAGAAGACTGAAGAAGATCTCAAAGATACCATCAAACAAAAAATGGAAGAATGGAAGAAGACTAAAGAAAATATCAAGGATAACATCAAACATAAATAAGAAGAAAATGAGAAGTTAGATCAAGAGTTAAGAAGGCTGAAATCAGAAGCAAGAGTATGTGAAAGTAGCATAATTCTAGATCAAATCTTGTCCCTACAAAAATGTCACAAGGATAAGGGAGGACTTGGCTTCTCTGATGAAAGCTCAAATTAGAACACTAAGGGTGAAGACAAAGTAGTTGAAGCTGAAGAGAGATCAGTTGTAACAAGCAAGGTTTAGAACTCTAAAACATCTACAAAAAGACCTCCGGTCAGACAACCAAATGCTCAAAGGTACTTATCATTTAATGGCTATTTTTTTGTATGCAAAAAATTTGGACATAAGGCTATAGAGTGTAGAAGCAAGAAGGAACCAAGTATTCAATTCTTTAACTATCACAAGTTTGGTCACAAAGCAAGTCATTGTAGAAGTGAATTATCTAATCTAGCTAGAAGGAATGGAATGAATAATATATATCATGGTTATTGCTATTTATGCCATGGTCATGGTCACAAAGCTAATCAGTGCAAATCTAGGTTCACTCAGTTAAGTCAGGACAAAGATGTTACAAGTGTAGTCAACCTGGACATTATGCTAATACATGCAGATATGTTATTGCTATCTATGCCATGGTCATGGTCACAAAGCTAATCAATGCAAATATAGGGTTCACTCAGTTAAGTTAGGACAAAGATGTTATAAGTGTAGTCAACCCAGGCATTATGCTAACACATGCATATATGTTGCTTCAAAAAATACTGAAAACAAAAAGAAGGTTGCAAAATCAGATGAATCTAAGAAGAAGACCGTCATGGTTTGGAAGAAAAAGGAAACGAGTGTGGGGAGATCTTCTATGGTACAAGATATTAGTACAAGCTCTTCCAGAATCTGATCCATCCACCTTGGCTTAGGGGGAGTTTTGCAATCCATATCCTATCGGTTCCCCCTCTTTGAAGTAATATTGATTTGTTTTCAACTTGACTAAGTTCGATCTAGTTGGTGATGTATGATGAAGCTTAATCTAGCTTATTGAAAAGTGAAGTACAAGTGATGGCATCATCGATGCACATTTTTGGCGGCAAAATGATCATGAGAAATTAAGGATAAAAGGTGTAGTTTCAAATCGTTTCTCATAGTTTGCAAAGAAGGAAAAGAGGTTTCACTGAGCGATAAAAGGATTAAAGAAGCTAAGCATGACATGGAATCTATGTTGGTTAACAATGAATTCAGTGGCGGTATTCCATTGATACTGAAGGGAGTAGAGTTGGATGAATTTTATCATCGAAAGATGAAGGAAATGGAACTAGGGTTGAAGACTGATGAATTACATAATGTAAGTGCCTTGGGTATAGATTTATGGGGAGAATTTCCCTGGATTTCCAACAAAGAATCTATCCTGTTTCTGTTGAGTCAATTCAAGGATGGTAACATCATTTTGGAAAACCCTATTTGATCACTAAGGAAGCCATTGAAGCTATTACTAGATTGTGTAGTGTTGGTGGCCTCCCTAAGAAGAAAATAGTGAAATACAAAGATGTGGAGGAACTTACTAGTATCGACAAAGGCCCCCAAGCTCTATTCATAAATACCATTTCCAATCCTGCAGTAAGGTATGTTGTTTATGGTATCACTTACAAAATATATTTTAGAAATCATGAAGGTTCTACATCGGCTATTGCTGTGTATCTTGCACATAAGATGGTGAAGGAAAATAAACAGTTTGACCTGTGTAGCCTAATAATGGAAAACCTATTTGAGAATGTCAGAATGTCTTTGGTTTAGATTTATCCCTTCCGGTTTGGGTCTCTCCTCATATGTTTAGTATTTTACTTTCTGAGTTCGTTACCGTCAAAGGACAATGTTAAGTGGAACTTCGACATCCCTGTCAAAAAGAAAGTTTAAAGATATTTGGAATGTATGGAAGGTAAAGCAAGTGCATGCAAAGTTTATTTCTCATCCTTGTAGATGAATCTGTGCTTTGGTGTGATAGTGTCTAGTGCTATGGCTATCAGTCAGGTTGAGGAGGGTTCCTCCTCCATTAAGAAGGAGTTAGATGTTGTCATTGGTGGTTCCACTCTAGAACCTAAAAGGAGGAAAATTAACACAAAGGATGTCATTGAACTATCTCATAAGAGAAGGAGAAGGAAGAAAAGTCTTTGCATAGATCTGACTCTTTCAATCTAGATGAAGTTCGTTCAGTGTTGGATGAAGGTGATATGAAAAATATTGGTGAAATGCAATATTCCTGCTCTCTGGTCAATAGGATTGGAATTGAAGATGCCTTAGTTGATTATTTGCTCAAAAAGGGTACTACTATTTTAGTGGTTTTTGACTTGTTACTAGATGATCTAGTAGAAGTTGTTGAAGAAAGGTTGTTATGGGAAGGATCTGAAGGTCATAAGATCCAAGCTATGATTGAGAGGCGTGTCAAAGCCAAACATAAATTATCCAAGCACATTGGTGAGACAAGAGAATGCATTAAGGAGATGTCTGACATCTATAGGTATTGTATTCGGTGGCGTGTTGCTATTGATAATTTTAGAAGCAAAATTGAAGCTATTGAATCTTAATTGAATGATATTGGAAAGTGTTTTGACTTCTTCAAAAATAAAGATGGAAAACAAAGAATAAGAGTTGGTGAGTTGCAAGCTAAGTTATTGTCTACTCAGAGACTGAGGGAAGATTTGGTTTAAACTTTCTAGTTGGTTAAAGAAATTGTTGAGGTCGGGTTGGATCATCTCTCTGGGATACTTTCTGATGCAAAGGATTGTGAACAATAGTGCTCAAGTCTCCAGACTGGTCATCTTCATTTATATTGTTGACTCTACTGTACAATATGTGTGGTAGAATGGTTTCTGTAGTACAAGCTTGGAAGAGGATTCTTCCAACTGTGAGAGAAAGGTACAAGAAAAATTTTCATGTGAAAAGTGTTATTTTTACTTGATCCCCTAAATGTTCTTATTTGGCCCTTTGCCTTTGATGGAAAAAAGGGGGAGAAAATGAAGTACAAAAAAACAAAAAGAAGAATAATGAAGACTAATATTTTGATGTTGGTTGCTATGCTCAAAGCTTACTCCGGGGGCATCCTTGCTATTCGTACATTCATGTAGCATGTTACAAGTTTTGGTATGTCTAATTGTGCTTCTTCGGTTGGTACTAAAATTGATGGATATCAAGATTTGGTCTTGGTTATGGCATTCCCATTGACTCCAGAATATATTTAATGTAATTCAAAGTTTGCTATCTTATACATGATCTATTTATGGGTCCCTTGGTAACATGGTAAGAAGATCTTTATGTGCAACCTATCTTTTGGGTTTGGTGCTAGCGTGCCAAGCCTTATTGAATATTTCAAGGTTGTTCTTCATGCCAACATGTTTTTGCGAGGTCGACTTAGGAGATTATGATGATATTGTGTTTGGTCAACTTAGAAGATTATGAAGGCAATGGAATGGTATAAGTAAACATTGATTTTGTTCAATGAAGAAGAAGAATGGTGTGTGAGAAAATAAATGGGTGTGAAGGATTATGCAATAAGAAACTGAAGGTAAGTGTCCGGAAGAAGTAATCTATTTTGCAGAGGTTGTGCGAGGAAGGTGGACAAAAGATTCTAGACCAAATCTATTGCAGACAGATATTATGCTCTAAACTAGAATTGACTTCATGCATATGTAGATGTAGCTTCATCAGTTCATTTTTTTTATTGAGACTATTTTGTAATTAGATGTATTAATTGGGTAGTGATCCCACTGACAGTGAGCCTTACCTGCAATGAGCAATTTGGTAGTGAGCCTTTGTAAAAATCACCTTAACCGGTGTCACCTTAATCAGTGTTCTATAATTGAGAATTAACATTCTTTGTGGTTTTTCCATCCTTGGGTTTCCACGTAAATTCTGGTGTTCATTATGCATGATGTTGTTGTGTTCTTTCATGTTCATATTTGTTAGTTTATTATCTGATTGATTTAAGTTTGCTCCTGATTAATTAAAGTCAAGAAAATTGTTTTATAATAGCTGATTCACCCCCCTCTTAGTTATCCGGATTGTTCAACATGAACCCCTCTTTAATTTCCAATTAGACCCTAGGACAACCCTATTTCAAGATCTCTTTCTCCTTTGCATACTTTAGATTGAGATCTCTAGGGTTTTCCTTGAATGAAATTAGTAGAAAAGTGTTGTTCTATGTCCTAAACCATAAAGCAACCATTTTCCTATTTATCATTTTGGTGAACCTACATTTGTAACACATCATTTTTTTTTGGAGTGCATCATAGTCCTAGATCTTGCTTGCATTAACTTTGCATTAGGGTTTGCACTAGTTAATTTGCATCTAGGGTTTCTAAATCTTGCATTAGTGAAAGTGCATATAGGTTGCATTTTTGTATCTTACATCATTGAATATCATTTGAAATTTTCATTTGTATTTAGTGTACAAATCATACAAACTAAAAAGCATAAAAATCACCATTTTTTTTTTAAATTTGTGAAAAAACCCTCACTGGGACTCATACACAATTTAGTCCCAGTGTAAATTTTAAAATGCATTTTCCAAAATTCAAAACTCTTTTTCTGTGCTTTTGTTTATCGTTGATAACTTTCTATTTCAGTTTATAGAGTTTTTGCTATATTCATTTCATTATATTTAGCTTAATTTCATTTGAATTGCATTTGCATCCATCTTGCATTTAGTATCCCTTGCATGAGCTTTTCTACTTGGTGTCCTATTGCTAATACTATAGTGAGATGAAGTTCAAGACTCATGTCATCTCGTGATAGCACAATTGTCATGGATCTTGGGTTGTCTAGCTCTTTCACTACTAGCGTTGACATTAGTTCACTAGGTATGGACCATACCCTTAACAATTCCTTTCCTTCAAGTGGTGTGATGCATGTTGAAACAATGGTTGTTAGTATTCCACAAGAAAACATAATCTCAATTCATGAAGACTTAGAAAACCTACAAAATCAAATAAGTACTGAGAACATTTCAACTATCGCCATCCCTACCATAGATAACATTCATCGCATGCTTGAAAGTGAAGATGGAGTTGACCTTATGCATAACATAGTTCAGATCTTTGGAAAACATCTACCTCAACCACTAGTTGTCCTGTACCGTCAAACAATGTCACAAGCCAAAGAGGAATTCAAATTCCTCCTCCCACAACAATTGCCTCTATTCCTACCTATACCAACCCTCAAGTTACAACAACAATGCAACCTACTAGTAATGTGATTCCTTCCTTAGGTATTTCTGTTAGCATCCCTAGTACCTTTGTGGCATTGCACGCCATATCTCCTACCACCTTACCACCTATAAGCATTCCATTCACCTGTCCTTCAAACACATACACACCTCCACCATATTCACCCCCATCTGACAATACAAGTAATGACTAGGTCTCATAAACCAACTTTTGCAAACCGTTTCATCCCTTCAAAAGGAAGTTTCCACTATCAACCAAAATCAAAATGGACCATTTACATATTATGTCAAAAGCAGTCCATTGTCCTTGGAGATATTGTGAACACCGATGCCACAAGGTATAGAGGTGCCTAGATTTGAGAAATATGGAGGGAAAGGATATCCTTCTAATCATGTTTCCGCCTCTAACACTTTATGTAGTGACTTTATTCTTGACGATAAAATATTGGTTAAGCTTTTCCCTAGATCCTTGAAGGATACTATCTTAGAATGGTTTTCTTCATTACCGAACAACTCAATTCATTCATTCAATGAAATTTTTGAGGCATTTATCAACCATTTCCAAGTTCATATGAATCCTAAGATGACCTTGGCCAATTTGATGAGATGTAAGCAAAAAGAAGAAAAAATTACCGACTTTATTTTGCACTATCAATCACTTCATTCCCAAATTGATGTAAAGGTTCCTGACCCTCACCTTCAAAAGATTTTCATAGAGAATTTGCAAAGTAAGATAGAAGTAATCTTACCATGATCATTATACTACACCAAAAGCTAAACCCTTCTTTGGATATTATCATTCGACCTCCTGTTGTGATTAACTTGGATGACGATGATGAGATTGAAAAGATTGATGAACAAGTGCATAATAAATTGAATACATTTTTTTCCTCTTCTATGAGCTTAAATGACAATTCTCCTAAGAAGAGTGTTGAACTTGGTTATGTCCCTAGTTCGGCACTTGCTATTATCCCTTTGGCTAGTTGTCCGCCTTTGGTATACAATGAACATGATTGGATGGGGACAACCTACTTTAGGTTGACTTGCATATGCCTTACTAGTCTTTATTTTGTTTTCTTTTGCATATATGTGTGTACTTGCATGTGCCTAATGTGATCCCCTGTACTATTTTGTTGGATGTATCTCTCTCCTTATGACATTCCTTTATTTGTACCTACATTCTTCTCTATGTTGCAAAATCTATTCCTTTATCTTTTTTCATTTGTCTTGTGTTTTCCTTTTGGGGATGATGCAAGACATCGAGATTTTCATGTCTCTTCCATGTTGAACCAAAATATTTTCCTTTATCTTTTTTCATTTGTCTTGTGTTTTTATTTTGGAGATGACTCAAGGCATTGAGATATTCATGTCTCTTCCATGCTGACCCAAAATCTTTTCCTTTCTCTTTTTCATTTGTCTTGTGTTTTCCTTTTGGGGATGACACAAAGTGTTGATACATTCATGTCTCTTCCATGTTGACCCAAAAGGTTTTTCTTTGTTTTTGCTCTATTTGTGTCATTCTTTTAGTTCTATGAGTATTTGGGGAATGATGATAGTTCCGAGCTCTCTATAAACATTGTAGTAAGAACATACTAACCCAAAATCCTTGGATCCCTCATGTGTTTGGAATTTCATTTTGGGGGAAACCCCTCTCTTTCCTTTTTTATGACATAGCTTTATTTGGAAACATATGAATTGGAATCTAGGGCTTTCCAAATAAGCTCTCATGTCCTCTTTATTGTTAGCATTTATCATTTGCTAAGTTTTAAAGTAATTTCTCACAACATGGTGTTTAGCAATTTCTTTAAAGTGGGAACATACATTGGCATTATTCTTTTGCATTTTTCATGTTTCATGGTGTAGTCTTCTTGCTTCATGTGATGTGTCTTTCGCTCTGTGGATGACATTGGGTGGGATGTCCTTCAAGAGCATGATATCTCTAAGCATATTATATTCCTCTTAGTGGCTTGATGTGACACACTGCATCCCCTAAGGATACATTAGGCACAATGTTCCCTAAGTTTAAGACCTCAAATGAACTAAGAAAGACTCATTTGAATGTTCTTTACATTATTTTTGCATTTGCAGTTTCAGAACTATATGGACACCTTACATGCATGTGGAGCCATCTGGTTTGTTCATGAGTTTTAAGAATACGAAGCTTTTCTTGCTTGATGAAGCTCAAAGTTCATTGTTGTGTGGCGCCTTATCAAAGTTATTAGGAGGTATAAATTTGGTATGGTTGGATGAGAAGTTGAACCTAGGCATGACTTCCCATAGCCACTCTCGTGTGTGTGCATGAGCACATACTGACCGTGTGCGTATGTGTCTCACCTTTTTGGATTAATCACCCAGTGTAAAACCCGAAGTTCCATTGCCTCAGAGTGAGTGTGCATTTTTCAGACAAACAACCTAGATCTGATCCACATCATGATGGACAAACGATCGAATCTTGATCCACCTCTCTTTGTTTTTGTTTTTCTTTTCTCTTTGTCTTTGGAAGTGTATGCTTGTGCCTTGTTGTTGCTCTTTATATCATTTTCATGTGTGTTCTTTTGTGCCTATGTTGGTTTTCCATAGGACCTTGGTCCTAGGGGCTTGCACAACCCTCTTGATCATGGTCATCCTATCTTACTAGCATTGGTACATTTGGACCCCTCTTAATGCACGTTGGTCTACTTTAGTGTGAGTTGGAAGCAAGTTCCTCCTCTCACTAAAGTGGGGGCTAGATGTAATGATAAAAAAAGTACTCCCTAACATGGCCTTGATTTAGTGTTGTAATATGTCTAACATATTCACATTAGGTCTTGGGCCCTTGTGAACTAAATGAGCTTATTGGTGCCTTATTTAGAGTGAACATGTAAAGTGTTGTAACACACTTTCACATTTTTCTAGGGTTTTATTAAATAATTTTTCTTCTTTATGCTTTAATTGGCCTCATTTTACATCTACAAGCCTTAATTAATTCATCTTTTTGAGGATAATCCTGACATAAATCAACATCCAATCATAATTAATGTCTTTTTAGGTTGTGTGGCCTAGATTTAGTGATTCGAGACTCATACACCACCTTGGACATATGAGTCCCACCTAGGTTATAGGGCCTCGATATGGATGTTACATCATTCTAAGCATTTTTTAAAATGTGTCCCATAGTTAAAAGCCTAATGGGACTCATATGTCATTTCTAGCATATGAGTCCCGTGTGACCCAAAATAAAGTCTAATTCAAATTCGTAGTGGGATTTTATTCTCCTAGATTTGATGTTGGCTTGTAGTGTTGTAATTTCAAGAAATTTGGCATAAACAAGTATAAATGTACAAGGTTATTTCACTCATTTTTACCTAAGCATTCATGAGATCATCCTAAGACTTTCATGAGAGCATTCCTAATAGAAAATTGGAGTTCACCAGAGCATTCAAGTGTTTACACTTGAGCATTCAAGAGTCTTCAAGAGCTGATTATCAAGTGTTTTGGAGCATAATTCAAGTATCAAGTATCATGTCAAAGTCATCATGCATCATGTTTTTTTTTAGCTAACAATTGTGATGTAGGATCTCATGGTTCAAGCAAGCATTCACTTCAATATCTATCAAATTCGAGCAAGAGTCAAGATCTACATCCATTGGAGCCATTTCATACATTTTTGCAACACTTTATTGCTAGGGTTTGGTGAGTTACAACATTAAATTTTATTCATTCATCATTATCCTTTCCTATTTCATTTTATTTCAAGGTTGGATTACCAAAATGGGGTATGACCAAGGAAAACCCCTTTCCACTAACAAAACAATATTTTCCCTCTCTTTAGTGCGTGATTTGTAGATCTAGGTTGAAGACACATTGAAGAGCAAGTTTGGAGAAAGTTGTCAAGTGTTCAAAGTTGTCAAAGTTTTCACCTAGCATTAGAGATCATTGAAAGACATACAAATTGCAAATCAAAGATTTAGACCCAAAAATCAGGTGGAGAGGACAAAGCAAACATTGAAGAGCATAATCAGACTTTGAATTTCCAGAAAATCCTAATTGGATTGATACACCACTTCTATCTTATGAGTCCCAGTATAGGAAAATTTACAAATTTCTAGAGTTTTAGATATATCCCTGCCAAATTTTTGTTCCTGCCCAGAAAGCCTGATTTGGGAATAAATCGCCTAGACTGGCATATGAGTCCCAATAGGTATTAATTTAAGTGTTTCAACATTTCAAGTCTTCATCTAGGCCTCTTTAGGTTTTTAGGTGCACACTTCTGATTTCTTAGCTTTCTATTTTGATTTACATGCATTTATAGGTCATTTAGTGAAGTCTTGCATTGCATTAGGTTTAAGCATTAGCTCTTGCATTTCAGTAGTCTTTCCAAGCCCCAGCTTGGTGGTGAACCCTTCTTTAGTTTCTAATCAAACCCTAGGATAACCCTATTGCAAGATCTCTTTCTCCTTTGCATACCTTAGATTGAGATCTCTAGGGTTTTCCTTGAATGATATTGGTAGAAAAGTGTTGTTCTATGTCCTAAACCATAAAGCAACCATTTTACCTACTTATCAGTTAGCATATTGAATATGTTTCACCATCTATTCTAAGGGTTGTGTTTAGTAACAATTATAGGCCTTCTTCAATGGTTAACACTGTCAAAGGTAGATCTCAATCTTCTCTAGAGGAATCTTTCTTTTTCACCCTATTTGAGAAGGGAAAAGAATGGTTCCTTAAGGTCGCTAATGATCATCTTCTAAACATGAGAATTCTCTTGTAAGAGATTTTTTTAAGTGTTAGGTCAAATGATGATCTCGATGGTATATTGGAGATCTTGATGTTGTTAAAGGTATTATTTCTAATTTTATTTTCTCTCCATGAATATTGTGCTCAAACCCTCTTGAGGAGGCCATGTTTTCTATGAAACTTTTACCTTTTTTCTCACAACTAGATTTTGGTGTTTGATCTAAAGAAGGAATGCACCACAAGTTTCCTAGTTTTAATTAGAATACTTAAATTATAGTTTAAATATCTAAAGGAGGAAGGCTCTTCAAGTATTTCCATCTCTTTCAACTAGCCCTTTGTTGTTGACTGGTTGACCAAATGTAGAAATGTCTTTTATTCACCAAGTTCTATGTTTAAGTTGACATTGATAAGAAGGTTCCCTCTTTGATCACCTTTTTCTAAGTTGGGTAAATCCAATTGTAGTATATCATCTACAAGAATTCCATAGCGTTTTTCCACCATTGCCACATGCTTGCTAATGCTACTATTTAGTATAAAATCTATACAAGAAGCCATAGTCACAAGAAGCAAAAAGGATCAGAAGGTGCCTTCTATACCTCAAATTGTGGATGAGATTCTTATAAGATATATTGGAGAGGTAGTTGGTTCTCTTATGGACAAGAATAATCTGAACAACATCATTCTTGCTTTTGAGTGTAGGACTTATCTTGATGAGATTTTCTCATAGGGGATTGAAAAGAAAAAGGAAATTTTCAGGGACCTGTCTTAGATGAGGAAATTCTTGATTCTTAAGCCCTTAGGTCTACACTTGGGTTTCAAGGTTTTTCCATCTTGATTGCCTCTAATAAGAAAAATAGGGCCAACAAGTATAATGGGAAGTTTTCTTAAAAATAGTTTGGATGTATGGAGTCAAAGTGTAAGGCGATGGGTAGGATTCAAAGTTCCTCAAAAATAATTTGGCTTCAAGTTGCTTTGACTTGTTGGCTCTACTATTGTTATTGGGTAGTTTTCCTTGTCTATCTTATCCTCATCCCTATTGATAGGAGGTTAATGGCTTGTTCCATGTTGACATTTGGGTGTAA